>JBBPBS010000689.1:13652624-13696775 GCA_037974835.1 Cicer judaicum
AAAATTTTAAATTACGAATTTTTTTTAGTAAACCCAAATTTTATATGGGCATTTTTCAAAGGGTTTTTTTCTTTAAAAAAAATTAATTCAATTTTTATTGAAATAACAAAACTAATATATATATATATAATTAATATAATTCATAAAAATAGATAAATAAAAATTTTAAATTATGATAAAATTTTAGGAAATTCAATCTGTGTTTTACAATTTATATATTTTGAAGTATTTTTATGAAGTATATGAATTAATTATATATATAATATTTATGTTATTCTATTAAAAATTAAAAAAAAAATTGAATTTTTTTTAAAACTATGTAGAAAGTAGCCATTTGGTACTTGAGCTTCTTTAATGAAGTCGCAATTCCAAATGACGACTTATAACTTAAAACAAAAATGGAGCATTTGAGTATATTGTTTTTCAAAAGTTTAATTTGGTGTTTTTTTTTTTCTAAAAAAAGGTTATTGATAAAGAGTTATTAATAAGCGTTATAAAAAATACGTTATAAAATGTCATTGGCGTAATAATGTATGAAAGACTTATAAGATAAAATTTTTATTTTTATTTCTATAATTGAGGTGATTCATCTAATTATTTTTTACGACGTATTTCTTATACGTAGGTGTGTTTTTTTTTTCATTTTTCTCATTCACTTTAATCATCTTCATACATGGAATCAGATTAAAAAAGGTTAGTCCTTCAAAGAAGTCACATTTTTATTAGTTTTGTTCGTGTCTATTATAAAAAATAATTGTAGCACAATCTTATTCCATTTTTTTGCCCATTATCTAATCTTACGGTTCATTTGTGATTGGCTTTCTAGAGCATTTTTCCAACATATTATAGCAAATGAGCTCAAGGAAGATAGCATATAATTACAATATATTAGAGTATCTCTGTTTTGATTGAAAACTACCAAAATATATTTTTTGTAAGAAAAATATGGATAATATTAGTTAGTTCTTTAAAATTTTGGTTAGATACATGAGTATATAATCTCTACAAATCTTAGATACTTGGCAAGAATAAATTTTTTATCATGGTAAATAAGATTGATTATTTGAAGAGTTTTTTAAGCTAGCAGCTGTCAATGAAGTTTATTTTTGGTTTTTGTTTTTGGACATTCTGTCAATGAAGTTTATTTTTGATTGGATGCATACATGTGCTGAATATAGTATTCAGTTATGTTAATGGTGTTTTGTGCAAAAAAGATTAAATGAAAAGGGGTATAACTAATTGATATGGTACAGTTCAATCACATGATAATAAGCTAGGTATTGCAATTATATGATTTTTTAGTTTGATTGAATTTGATCCTGACAAATAATTTCTTGATGGTTAAATATTTTGTTTTTATAATAGAAAAAAACAACTTAATTGTTTACATGCACATTCATAAATTATTTCATTGTGTGCTCCAAATACAAAAATAAGAGTTGTACATGTGGACATGTTTTCAAAAATGTCAAGTGAGGAACTTGACTTAGAGGTAAATAAGAATTTATCTATAATTTTATAGTAGTGATAACAAACATATTTGTATTATTTTACGTGCATAATAGTTCTTTTGTTTGATGTGTTGTGATTTTTCTTTTACCACTAAACAATTTAGTATTTATTGATGCAAATTTGTTTTTTGGGTCCACTAGAACAATAAAATGAATGAAAAATTTAGATGATTGTGGCTTTTTTTCAAGACATTATATATTATCGAATCAATTTAATGGTTAATTTATGACAACTTTATCAACTTTACATAAGTCTTACTAATTTTATGTATTGAAAATTTGTAGTTTATATCTAAAAATTCATTTAACATTAATGAATATAGATATTTTTACATCTTAAATTTCAATTATAGTACAAAATGTTTTTTTATATAAGTTCCAATTAAAAGTAACGTTTGTATATATAATAAAATAAGATATAGTATAACGTTAAATGTTAAATGCTAAAGGTATATAGACATATATGAATCGTGTTTCAAAACCTAATACAATCTTATTAAAAAAACTGTAAAAAAAATTGGGATATAAATGAATTAAATGTTCATGTGTTAGTAGAAGACACGAGATACAATATATGATATGTTGGCACCAACCATTTGCAAGAATATTTAGTTAAATTAATTAATTAGTTAGTCGATTAGCCGTTGTTTTCGATTATATGAGTCTATATAGTCGAGTTCGTATGATTAATTTTATTATTATTATTATTATTATTATTATTATTATTATTATTATACAAAGTGATAACATGCATATCACAAGTACATACGGTCCAACACAATCAAAATTAAAATTTTAGTTTATTTTTTATAAAAAAGGTCCAATTCTAAATTAAAATTCTAATCTCTCACATTTTCAACTCTTACTCTCAAATTCAGTCGCCTCACTCTCTCAAACTCTTGCCTTTGATGCTCACACACAACCACAACCTCACGTCGCCGCTGTCTCGCCCTAGCCTCAAATCAAACATCATCAAAAGCCACATATAAGCTAAGTTTCATTTAAAAATTTTACCAAATCTTAACCTTCCGATCTTAGAAAATTTTAATCAATGTTAATCTGGAATGATCGTTTTTTATTCTCCAATTACTCACTAAATAACATTCTTCTGCTGTTTGTTTGAAATATATTATAATTTGTGTGTGTTTTGGTTTGCTCTTCTCATCGAAGTTACTCTTTTGTGTTAGAGTTTGATCTAGTAGGAGCTTTTTTTTTTTATGGAAAACGGACAAAAAAATAAATTAGCCCTTCAACGGATACTGGTATCTCCGACCTGTCTAATCCGTCTAACCTAAATCGCTATAAAAGAGTAAATAATGAGACTACATGTATCACCTGAGGGTTGATTTGAAAATGAGTTTGTTGTCCACACCTACTTCTTTATAATAATAATCTTTGAAAAACGTAACAACTCCTCGATAAACACATATTTCTAAGGAATTTTTGAAAAGTTAGAAATACTCAAATGAAAAATCATTCAATTTTTTTAGATGATTTACTATTTCGAAATTTTTCTACAACCTTCTTTTGTCAAACTTTAATTTATTAGTGCAAAAGTAATTTTAACTATAATTTTTTAATTTATATTTTGGTAATAACAAAAATAATAAGAACAATTATCCTCTAACTATATTTGTTAGTGTGTAGATTAAGTTAGAAGACAAATTTTATATCAATGACTATCTATTTCGAAGTACAATACTTTGTGAGTAAGTTAGATATAATAATCTGAATGTTAATTAACACGAAGATAATTATTACCTAATGTATAAGTAACTATGTTTACTAATATAACAAGTCATAATATATAAATAAGAAACAGTGCAACGAACATCAGATTGTTCATATCCAAGTAAAAACAAATGGTATAAATCAACGAATCATCGAGTAACCACAAAGAAAAGAGCACAAATATGACTTTCTGTCTTTGACAAAATTCAACTATGATTCTAGACCATTGTTGATCATCTGAGTCGAAGAATAAGAATAATATTTGAATCAAGTCTTTGAGAAAGTCGATGCTCTGATAAAAGTCAAATCCTCTAACGAAGAAAATGACTTTGAAAATTCTATGAAGCATTGTGTCCTCCAATAAAGCTATCATCTTTAAAAGTCAATGCATCTAGTTAATAAGCCAACAATAAAGATTGATTTAAGTTATTGATATTTGTTTGAAGACAAAATTCTAAGAGAATGAATTTCGTTCATCTAATGACATGGCACCAAAACATAAAATATCAAGAAAATAATATTGTATATCCTCCTATCAGTCCAATACAATGTTCCAAATATTATAACAATAGCCTAAAATAGTACTATGAATAATAAATATATTTTAGCGGCTTTATGTGTAGGGTATTCTATTATGAGTGTTTAGTCACACATTGACCAAGAATGGAGGCTATTTTGGATATATAAGGAGAATGACCCATAAACCTAATGCCTTAAGGTTTTGGGTTGAGATGTGGTGTCTAAGTCTCTAATGAATCCTTGTTTAGCCCATTCCGAATGTTGTGCTCCTCGAACTCCCCAACAAGTGGTATCAGAGCCTGGTTTGACTTGACGGGGGAGCAAAATAAAGGACTCGATGATCACTTAGATCAAGTCTAGTGGTCAATAAAAAAGGACTCGGTGATCAAGTGGATCAAGTCTAGTGGTGGGGACTCATAATTGAGGGGGAGATTGTTGGGTATTCAATTATGAGTGGTTAGTCCCACATTGACCAGGAATGGATGCTGTATTGGATATATAAGGAGAATGACCCATAATCCTAATGTCTTAAGGTTTTTGGTTGAGATGTGGTGTCTAAGTCTCTTATGAATCCTTGTTTAGCCTATTCCGAATGTTGTGCTCCTCGGACTCCTCAATAAGTGGTCTCAGAGCCTGGTTTGAGTTGATGGGGGAGCAAATTAAAGGACTCGGTGATCAAGTGGATCAAGTCTAGTGGTCAATAAAGGACTTTGATCAAGTGGATCAAGTCTAGTGGTGGGGACTCATAATTGAGGGGGAGATTGTTGGGTATTCAATTATGAGTGTTTAGTCCCACATTGACCAGGAATCGAGGCTATATTGGATATATAAGGAGAATGACCCATAAACCTAATGCCTAAGGTTTTGGGTTGAGATATGGTGTCTAAGTCTCTTATGAATCCTTGTTTAGCCCATTTCGAATGTTGTGCTCCCCCGGACTCCCCAACATTATGTATTATTGCTACGTGTTAAGATCGTCAACCATAGTATTTCCAATTGATATATTATTCAGTATTTAAATAGAAACATTTTGAAACTGAAGAAGATTGGCGCTATTAGATATTAGGATGAATGATAACCAACAAAGTTGATCATCAAAAGAAAAAGACAATATTCAAATAAAATTTCTAGAAAAGCCTTAAATGCATCAAAAGATAACGTGTCAACTCAAACACATACTTGAATCAATGTACTCAAGCCCGATAGTGCAACAGCTCTTTAATTCAAAAGAAGTACTTGAAGAGGTGAAAGAATACTTGAAATCCTCAATGGTAGTTGTCAGAATGTTGACAAGGTTAGAAAGACTTCTAGTGGTATAGCTCGGAGATATAGAGAAAAGATATCTTATAGTCTAGAAAGGCAAGGAAAAGAATATTCGTAGCTTGAAGAGGAAGAACAAAGTATACTTGTATGCTATTGGATTAATATTGGATTAAGTCTTTGAATGTGTTGATGCAAAATCTCTCGGTAAAAGAAGACTAGATGTATAAACAATTGTTGTTAACTAGTATAAAAATACATGCGTCTCTTCTCTATCTCTACTATGTAATATAATTTAAGCTCTTTATTATTCATATTTATTTTAATCAAATTATTTTGCAATCATAAGTTGAATGTTTTGATAAAGAGCACATCTTTTTATTGAGCATAAAATATATTTTCATAAATGGTCAACACAACTCAAATCCTTCATTTCTTGTGTTTTACAAGCTTCATACTGATCTCCTAATCAAACTCCAAATTATCAAGCCAATTTCTTAAAAAAACTAGAGAATTGATTAGTCTTGCACATGGAATGGCATGGCCAATTGATTGGCGGTGATACATTTGTAATGGTAAGTCAAGACTAAATTTTGTAGACCTTGATGTTTTGGTTAGTAGAATTAGTTTTTTCTATAAATATCTGTTGTACATTTCATTTTACATAAACACAATCAATCAAACTTATAATTTATTTATCACAATTCATCCTTTATCTTTCTGCCTTAATTTTATTTATATTTTCATTAATTTAATAGTTCACAAAAAACCTACTTTTAGTTGATACTCTTTGAAGGAGTTCACGATTCTGCATGCGAGAGACATAGTTCCTTTCTTGATGCATTCATTTGAACCAAGAATTTATCACAATTTAGAGCTAGCTAATTAATAGCTAACTCCTCGACCAATGTTACCAAAAGTTCACTTCGTTAGGTCACAAATACAATTAGTGTGTGCACTTGCACTCTAGTAAAAGACTTAACAACATGGACCAACAATCAACTTTAGCATAAAAGAAGTCAACCCCTCAAAGATCTAATGGTCCTTGCAAATGAGACATCTAGAAATTTTAACCAATAGAAACAAGATCATATTCTCAATCTAAATGTTTATATAAAAAATATATCAATACATATATGCATATATGGTAAAATAATTGTCGAAGGAGTTATTCCTCTAGAAAGTAAAAAAACTCACCAATTTACTAACGTTTTTTAGGGAAAATTACAAAACATGTTTTTTATTTATTTAAAATATAACAAAAAAATTGAACAATTATTCAACAGTTAATATTTTATACAGTTTCAATTGTTGTAGTTACATACAAAATTAAAACAAACAATTGAATATATATATATATATATATATATATAGTCTATTTTATCAATATTTCAAACAAATCACTAAATTAATTAATCGGGGCAACAGGTAAATTTTAATTTACAGTAAAAACGAAATTATTAAATCATACTCATTAAAAAAGTTAAACTACTAGAGGCAAGTGCTCTTAATTTGTAATACATACATCTATCCATGCTTGCAACTACTTTATTAAATAAAATAAATATTTAATTGATATTCTTACAATTTCGATTTTTGATAGAACAATCATTAGGTAAATTTTATTTACAATGGACATTATCACACTTCTCTTCACATGGTTAAATTAAAAAAAAAAAAAAAAAAAAAAAAAAAAAAAAAAAAAAAAGGTAAAATGAAAATTAATATGAAAAGGAGGGAGTGATGAATAAATTGAAGTTAGGAGCCCTTATAAAATCTAATTGAATTCCACTTACACCCCACCAAAAGCAAAGGAGTGAATTGAATGGGCAAACGACAGTTTCGCGTTGACAACCTTGTTGACACCCCCATTTTCATATTCCTTTGTCTATATATGCACATAACTAATTTTCTCTGTTTTTGACACCCTCATACTCTCCATCATCTTAGCTAACTACTCTTAACTTATTTCTCTCTCTCTTCCCCCTTAAACCATTTCACATTAATTCTCTCCTTCTATATATCCCTTTCATATTCCTCACTTTCTCTCCTTCCCCCTTCTTTTCTTTCTTTCTTTTCTATCATGCATTCTTTTAAGTAGACAATTTCAAGCTTAGGACCACTTGTGTGCTACATCATCAAATCATCCATATATTTATTTATTTGTATATATATTCATTATCTTCATTTTATATACAAGAGGATTTATCACCATGTTGCAAGATGTTATCCACCCTCCATCACATGATCATGACCAACTATCCATTGTAATTGCCTCAACCTTGTTATTAATTATGTTATCTCCATAATCTTATATTTAATGTTAATGCATGTTTTGGAAGGAACTATATATATATATGCTATGTTTAATTAATTGTGTCATGCATGCATGCACCTTCATGAGTTATAAGATATGAAACTTCACCAAGTAATTTGTTTGAAAAGAGGGTTGTTTTGAATTTATTTGGATCACTCTTATATTTTGGTGGCCAAGTAGTGGTTAATTAATTATGGAAGCTTGCAAATTATTAACTTTACATGCATTAGAATCATGAATCATGAAAATGGTTTCCTTATGTTTGATGAAGATTAATTTGTCTCTAAATAGTTTGTTACATAGCTAGTTATAAGTATATTAGGTATTATTTATAGCAAAGAAACAAGAAGACATATACATGTTACATACCCTCACAATTTATAGGACATAATGTTTTCTTTTCTTCTATTTATATTGTTGGCAAGCATAATGTTTTCTTTGACTGGAAATTATAAGAAGGAATCAAAGACTCCGTGAGAGTAAGGCTTTGTTCTTTCTGACATTATCCTATTCAAGACAATGTTCCAACCACCAAAATGTCATTTTCTAGGGGCAAATTAGTAAAATTGATGTAACATTTCCTTGATAGTCATTTTAAACATAGCTTTCAATTCATATGGAGTATATATCTCTTTAGAGCTTCATTTATAAGCTTTCCTAATTTTGATATTCCTTATTCAATTAGATAGGAAGAAGGGTGTTAATGTAATGACAAAAAAAGTTCATATAGGCATAGCATTATGAAAGTGTTCCTTTAAGTGGCTTTCAATTACCATTGAAGGACAATTTCCCATTTAAATGAACAAAAATAACATAACATGAGGTTCCTTCTTTGTTTTTACTTAGTTTTATTTTTAAGCTAACATTAGGTAAATTTGGTTCCAACGTGTCACATGAAGCATAGATGCAATTGCACATTTCTTTTCACAATGAAAAATATCTTAAAAAAGAAATCACTTTTTGGAGAATTTTTTTATTTGTCTATTATCAATTATGGAAAATGACTGACTAGACTATGCAACCAACTAGTTATATGTAGAATGCCCCAACAAAGCTTTGCACATTGATTTATTTATTTTTTTTAATTTTTTTTTTCATCTTGACAATGAAGTACTAGTATTGTGTGTAAAAGATAGATACATAGATACTAATTATATTATTTGTCTTTTTTTTCACTTTAGAATACCTACTAATTGATGAAGACATCTACAAGCCCAATTTTTCAATTTGATTAGAGAATATTATTATTAGCTTTTGAAATTATTTTGAACTTCTTTTATGTTCTAAGTGATCAGATCAGACTCATGTCTATCATCCAAAAGTGGAATTGGATTCATTTTTTCAAAACACCTAATCAAAAAAACTAGAGAATCACGTTACTACTTTGTATTTATATGAAAACTATCTTTCTTATTTTTCATTAAAAATTTATATGCTAAGTCTTGTGTTATTTAAGATATGTTGTTTACATTTCTTTTATGTCACACATTGCAGGATGAAATTTCAAGTCCAATTAGTGCACAAATATTTGAACTTTGTGACCCTGAATTTTTCCAAGAGTCTCTACAAAATTCTGATGTTACTTCTACCTCAAATTGTTGTCATGATCAAGATAACAACAACAATAACAATTCTTCATCATATGCTATAAACATATCTCAAGCTTTAGATTTAGAAGAGAATAACATCAATAACAATAGCAATAGCAACAATAGTAACAATAGTAACAATAACACAAATAGTAGCAATAACAATAACCTTTCAATTATCTTTGATTCTCAACAAGAAATTGACAATGACATATCAGCCTCAATAGATTTCTCATCATCACCATCTTTTCTTGTTCCACCACTTCTTCATCAAGAACAACAGCAACAATTTGATTTCTCTTCATCAAATCCTCATCAGCTTCAACAACTAACAACATGTTCAGTTTTGAATCCTATTGCTGCATCGGCGCCTCTTATCGGTGTTCCGTTCGCTTCGGTTTTCGAAGATGATTGCATATCTTCAATCCCTTCTTATGTTCCTATTAACCCTTCTTCTGTTTCTTCTTCTTCACCTTCTTCTTGTTCTTATCTTAGTTCTGGATTAGGTGTGTACATGCCTCATCATCATGGTAACCTTAGTTCTGCTCTGTCTGCTGATAGTTCTAGCTTGTTTGGTGGAACCATTCTGTTAGGTTCTGATATTCAGACTCAAGAGTTGGATTATCAAGGTGAAAATGGTGGAATGTATTGTACAGATTCTGTTCAACAGGTTTTTAATCCTCAAGACTTTCAGGTATGATCAATTACTGGATGTTTTGGTTTAAGTTATCTACCGATATAAACACTTTTTTTTTTTTTAAAACAAACTTGAATATGTTCATAAGTTGTTTTCAGTTTATTTTCATTACTTTATGAAAACAGCTAATAAATGTCTATAAGTTGTTATCAGTTAGCTCATGAAAATAGTTTCATATCTTCATAAATTGTTATCAGTTTATTTAATTATTTTATAAAAACACCGTATAATATGTCTATAAATTATTTTTAATTTATTTTCTTTAGCTTATGAAAACAACTTCATATGTTCATAAGTTGTTTTCAACATATTTTATAAACTGTTTTATTTTATTTTTTGTAATTGAAATAGTTTATAGTTTATGCATAAATAATTATCTAATATACCATTGTACTGTAAACACTTAATTAAACTATTTAAACAAAAAGTAGAAATGTAATGGCCAAATAATTTTTTTATTCTCCAAAGCTTACTTTGTGTAAGTCTGAAGTGAACTTATTAAAAAAAATAGAATTGGCTTTACAAGACGTGTACTTTTTTTGTGAAAGGTAATGGTCCACAAAATATCTTAAGCTGAAAACCGATAGGTGCCAATATACATCAAACAATAGTTAGCATATAATAAAATTCCTTTCATAAATTCTTTATACTACATAGATGTTGAAAACTGACATGTGTCAAACATTGAAAAGACCATCGATCCAAATTATCTATGCTACATGTTGATATACAGATTGTAATAATTAGTGTGTCATACATATTTTTCCTCTATGTATTGAATAAGAATTTGATCTTTAATTTTGATATTTTGTTAAAGGCACTTGGTAGTGAGAGTCACAATTTGGTAACTGGAGCTGGGAATTCTGCCAATTTGGCACCAGAAATCTCACACTTGGAGGACTCTACCTTAAAGGTTGGAAAACTTTCTGTTGAGCAAAGAAAAGAGAAGATTCATAGATACATGAAGAAGCGAAATGAAAGAAATTTCAGCAAAAAAATCAAGGTACAAAATAGCAACATATTTCAAATTTTATATTATATCATGCATAGATTTCATTATATTTATTTTTAAAATTAAGCTAATCATTCAAGAAAATATGCAGTATGCTTGTCGAAAAACTTTAGCGGATAGCCGACCGCGAGTTAGAGGAAGATTTGCAAAGAATGATGATTTTGGTGAGACTCATAGAACAACTTGTAGCAACCATGAAGATGATGATGAAGTAAGATTCCCTAGCTACATTCATTTCTATGATTTAATTCATATAAATCATCCATGTTAATATTTTTTAAACTGTCAAACATATGATTGATTGATTATAATTTGTTGACAGTGTAAAATTTTGAAATTTTGTTCGCTGACACGCATTGTATGAAAATTAAACTTGAAATTGTTTAACTTTCTTTAGTGTAAAAGAAAAATACTCTATCACTTTCACTCTTTTTCATTTTCAATTATTTGATGGTATAATTCTTTAATTCTATATTCTTTCCAAATTGTACTTGCAGATAGCTGTGAAAGAAGAAGATGATATGGTTGATTCCTCAGATATCTTTGCCCATATTAGTGGACTTAACTCCTTCAAATGCAACTATTCCATCCAATCCTTGATTTGAAGTAATTAATTAACATATAGTTTGACTAGTATATGTATATCTATATAATAATTTAATTATTGTATTTAGGTTGTGTAGATTTTTGTAGGACCCTTTACCATCTTCAGGGCTTGATGGCTTGAGGAAACTGAATAATTGGGGTCCCAAATAATAATATACCAATAAGTGAGTTAGGAACACAAATACTAGAAAAATGTATACAATTTTGCAGATATTAATTATATTTTTCTATGTTATGACTATAAACAAGTTGTTGTATTAATTAAATGAAAAAAATTCAGGTTGCCCCACAAAAGTTGTTTTAGCTAATTGATGTAGCTTATATTTTTGTAATATTAAGGAACTTGGATTTGGATCTATTTTTGGATGATATGTTATAATATTTTTATTTTTTTTTAAAGTGAAACATAATATTTTCTCTAGTATAACTTATGGATCTTACTATCAAATTGCTTTTATGGAAAAAGTTGTTTATATATTCTAATTATGCTTTTGTAATTGACTACCATACATCACATTTGGAAGCAAAGAAAAGTGTCGTTACTTTTTTATAGTGTGGCATGGGTTATAAAACAAGATTTGATAAAAAAAAAGTACATTTTTAATGATAATATTTGTATTTTATTATAATTTTATGTAAAAGTTATCTTTTTGAGATGTAAAATATTTTAATTATAATATCCTTTCATTGATGTACTAAAATGTTTTTTACTTTTTAATTTAAATGTACTTTTGACCTTTCAAATTTTATAAATCTGGAGATTTTGATCCCCTATTTTGAAAATAATAATTTTGAATTCTTAATTTTATCCTCATTTGAAAAAGTCAAGTCTACTTTATTTGATTGGCTTAACACTCACGTGGGTTCATTTTCAAAAACATGTACGTTTAAATGTGAAATTTAATTAAAAAAATAAAAAAATATTAGCAAATAATTGTTGTCCAACGATAGCATTGGATCAACAAAATATTTTGTTATATGATTTCTTCTTCTCATAGACATAAATTCTTGATTGGTAAATGGGAAAAAGAAATGGCATAATAAAACTTATGTTTGGTTAACCAAATGCTACAATTGAACAATAATCACGTGACAATTAATATATTTATTTATTTTTTAATTAAATTTCACGTCTAAAAAAGTTTTTTAAAATCCTCAGAAAATCATCCGGTAGTTTTTTTTTTTCTTTCCCATTTCTTATATTCTCAAAATCCTCCGAAATAACTTTGAATTAACCAATCCAGAGAACAATAGAGGGTAAAAGAAAAACTACTAAATTGTCCCAATGTGAAACTTATAAGCCAAAAGTTCACTTTAACCTTATTTTTCTAGGCCGAAGCATATATAAAAAAGCCATTATTTTAGTAGCACTAAAGCTCTAATTTTACTGGATTGGGCTCTACATGGGTTTGATTTGGGTGCTCATGATTAGGATCCAGGTTTCAAAACGTTTTTTTACTCGAGGTTTGAAAACATAAATACACTCATTAAGCATAACTTGTGTATTTAATTAATTATTATTGTTTGGATTAGGGGTGTAACAAACCCGTTTGTTTTAGTTTTTTCGAAAAATAATCTAAATTAATGAAATTTGTATTTTTTATAACTGCATTTGAATTAAACTAAAACGATGATTTATGAATTGGTTCGGTTCGGGTGATTGGATTTCAAATTAAAAACAAAATGCTAAATATTTCAATTTTTTTTGCAGAATAAAAAAAGAATATATAAGTGCATCAACCATTTTAATTTCTTCATCTAAAATAGAATTTGAAATAACTACAAATTCATAATTTAATCCTCTAAAAGACAAACAAAATATGTGCAATAACATAATTTGGTCCTTCAAAACAGAATTTGAAATAATATAGTGCAATAACAATCCAAGTTAAGATACAGCACTAGTGTGCCAAATTAAACTAGAAATTAATTGGCTAGATTCTAAATGAGAGTTTAAAATACAATGCAAAATAACAACAATCCAAAGTAGATAGTAAGAGTCCACTTGAATGATAAAAATTTAAAATAAAATAAATAAATAAATAAAAAGTTAAAATTATAATATGAAAATTATTTTCAACTTGAACAAATGAAATTAAATATAATCTTAGATTGCATTCTTCATTTATGTCATACCATATGTATTAACTCCTACACTAGTAATACGTAATCCAATAATTTCTAAAAATTGAAACACACAATCCACAATAAATTAGTTTGATAATATAATAAAATATAATAACAAAGTGAACAAAAATAAGAGTTGAGTTGCAAATGAACTTTCATATCTACTTTGCACTTCATCCATTTGTGCTCTTTAAAACAATCACATTTGGTTTTCTTATCCAATTTTCGGTACAAATCAAAGCTTCATCAGTAGTGGAACTATAACTACTACAAAATGAATCAAGTACGCGACCCTCCTATACTAAATACAGACTCAAATGACACTGTAGACATTGAAATAGCCAATATATGATTAGCCAAATGGGATATGACATAATAATGTTTAGATTTCTCTTTCCACTATTGTAAAATATGAAAATAATTTTAGAAATCTTCAACATCAGCCTCAATATACCTATCTAACTCACTCTTTTGTACATTTGTTTGTTTTTTCTTCATATTCGATCTAAATGCAGTATTCCAATCAACATCATCAACAAACTGATTTGTGTTAGTTTGAGTATCAATTCTGGAGGCTACACTACTAGACTCACTTTCATCACTAGGAATATGATATTCCAACATATAATGCTCAAACAATTTCTTGACAATATCTTTTAATGATTTCAACATATTTTTGTTCTTATCACTGTCATACATCTTAGTAAAAATAAATAAATATATTCATACTTATAACGGGGATCTAGAAAAACAACCATAAACAAAAGATAGTTTATAACGTTACTATCCCAATACTTGTTAAACTTCACTTGAATATTTATTGTCATCGTCCTCAACTTTTCATCTTCACTACTAGTTCATTTCTTTAATGACTTTTGAATGTCACACAATCTTTTGAAGAATGTATTAGATGTCATGCAATGAACCAGAAAAAGAAAGAGTTTCATCATAAAATATCTTTAAAAAGTTCACAAACACATGTCCATGTTCCCAATCAAAATGATTAGGAATACCTACTTCTTCACTAGTAAGAAACACAACAAATGAATTATCTTGATATCAAAGTCGATTATATACCTTTTCATATTTCACAACAACTTCTAATATCAAATATCAAATAGATAGAGTTTCAACGAGTTCCAACATCAAGAGCTATCATTGCCTTACAAACTATATTACACTATTTTACACACTTTTTGAAACTAGCAAGCCTAGTTGAAGATGTCTTAACAAACAAACTTGTAGGCAATCCTTATATTTTTAATAGATGAATCAATGGTAGTTAAGCCATCACTAACAATCAAATTTAAAATGTGAGCACAACATCTCATGTGTAAGAATTCTCTCTTTAACAAACTACGACCAATGCAATCATTCATCCCTCTAACTATGTATGTGATAACAACAATATTAACACTTGCATTATCAACAATTACACAACAAATATTTTTTATTCCCAATGGTTTCTTTTTTGTGATAATAAGTCAAACCAAAACTCAACATCTTCTTATTCAACTCCCAACCCTCATCAATATAATGAGCAGTAACACACATGTAACTCAAATTTTGTATTGATGTCCAATAATATGTGGTAAAGGAAACCATTTGTTTATTTGCAGATAATAAACTTTTCAACTTTTTCAACTGTTCTTTCTCATCATTATACAAAAGCATCCAATCTTTTGCAATCGTAACAAGAAAAAAAACTTTAAATCTAGGACAAGCCACACTTATAAAATATTTAAATCCTTTATTGTCAACATGGTTGTGCAACCAGTCCTAGTTTTAGAATTAAACCTTCTACTGCTTCTTGTTGTGTTGCAATTGATTCGAGAATTGAAATTGGGGTGCAAGAAGTTGCCACATTCTCAATTTGATAATTACTTCCTTTGTAACTTCCACTTGCCATTTGCTCAACTTAAAATTATCTAAAAACCCAAACAACATCTTAGTTTAGTGAATGTAATAGAACTATATTATTTTGGTTCTAAAGAGTTTAGCGGTAAAACTAGCACACCCTAAATGTGGAGACAACGATTAAAATAGAAAACCATCAAAACAGAAAAAAGAAATAACAATAAAAATTTTACTAAATGTTGTAAAACCCTTATTTTGATTAATTAAATTAAAACCCTTAGTTTTGTTTATTCTTTTTGATTATTTAGTGTGACGATAATAGAATAATTATTCCTTGGATGTTTGATTATTTGATGAAGTATTTTTATATTAATTAATTAATTATTGGGATTTTTTTATTAACTAATTAAAACTCGTAGAAATATCTGTCTTAGAGTGAACAATGATCAAGTCAATTTTGACCAAGTCAAAATTGAATCACACACACTACTCTTGTGTTCATTCAAATGTGTAACTAACAAGAATAAATACATGAATGCCAATTAATTCTTAACGGTTGGTCATTGAATGACATTATTCCAATTGAATTTCGTATTCATGTGGACAATTAAACTCAATGAAGGGAATTATTCATTCTCTATGATCAATTACACGCCTCCTTTATTAGTCACATACACCTCTCCTTCGTAGGACACACCATTACCAACATTGCATTTATCTCAAATATTTTCTAAGTCACTCAAACAACCATCCTCACATTCCATCACATTCGGATCGAGGTTCTACACTTTTGTTCCTTTATCTTGTTGAAATTTTCGAGGATGATATAGTGTCACCTGGAAGGAAAGCACTCGAGGTAAGGGCTTTTACCCATGCAGAGTTAGGCTACATATTAAATTAGTGAGTCGTAAGATATTGATATGATGTCTGGATGTCTTAAAAGAAAAAGCTAATTTTATTTTCGTCGTAAAGAAATAAATATAATGCTCTGATTGTTTTTTTTTGTAATACCTCTATCTTAATGAAATTAATTTTAGAGTTATATTTTTATTATTATGCCTTGATAAATATGTTTGTAGTGAAAATATTTAGTACTTTACGTGTTTTAGAGTATTTAATTATAAAGTTATAATTTTTATAATGTTATGATTCATAATATGTTTACTATGATGTATTTGATTTTAAGTCTGACTTTTGAGTATTTTAAATTTAAAAACTTGAATTTTATGAACAATATATGTGTCTTGAGGAAATTGATGAAAACTTTATATTTTTATTTTAATGATATGAGAAAATTGATTATTGAATGCATTAACGAATAGTCCATTTTTAGAATGTTGAAAACTTTATAGTGAAATTAATGAAAATTATGGTGTTATTGTGTTCTTGGTGATATGAGTTTTAATTGTTATCAATAAAATATAGTCAAAATCGAATCCTATGGATTATTAAAATAAAAGTGGTGATTTTGAGATATTTGTTCATGTACATATTTGATGTGTTGAAGTTATTGAGTTCTAACTATGAACATCCATGATAATGTAAATTTGATGTTTGTGTGATTTGCAAAAATTTGATCTAGAATGATTTGTCCTTGTGGTGGCCTAAGTGGCTGGTGATATAGGTTTGAATAGTTTTTCTTTGTGGTGCCTAAGTGGCTGATTATTTGTGTTATGATTTTCTTTCTTTGTGGTTGCCTAAGTGGCTTGTGATTTATACATTTCGAACATCATTATCATTGTCATGACATATCATATGCATCTTTGTGGACGCCTTAGTGGCTGATTTAATTTTTCTCATTGGTATGGGTGACTTCTGTGTGGACGCCTTAGTGGTTGGCTATATCCGGATCATATATGTTTAGGAGCATGCATAATTTGCATACATTTTATTGTCATTGTTATTTTTATATCATTATTTATCCTAAGGTGAGTTATTACTGAGTTATTTATATATTTTTTATAACTTTTCATACACTCTTGCGAATTATAAAAAAAAAAATATTATTTCTCTAAATCTTTTATTACAAAAAGATTTAAAATTTTATTTTATGGTTGTTAACTTATTGTTTGGTTTGATTTTGATGTGGGATGAACTGACCCCTTATACCAACATTTAGGTACTAAGGATTTTGAAGAATTGCATTAATGACGTTTGCTTGGCGTGCGCACGTGGAAAAAATGAGTATTTTAATAAATAAATAAAAATAATGTTTATAGTGATAAGATTGATGTGACACATTTTTTATTTTATTTTTTGAAGTTATTTACTTTTATGGTCGATTTTAAATAGAAATTCGGAGGCGGAGTCCTTCTGCTAGGAAAAACCTGAATTATTCTATTTTAAGACGTAAGTGAACATTTTCTATAATTGATAAATTGTCTTTGCAATAATAATAATAATAATATCAAGTAAATTGCGTTGCGTTATTTCTTAAAATGAAATCAAACTATTTACTAGAGAAATTTTATTGATTATATGATAAATTACAAAAAAAAAAAAAATTTGTTTCGAAAGAAAATAAATATTTTTGAGTCATGTCTTGGATCAAAATCTGAAGCGTTACAAATGTACAACATGATAGAAAACAATAATCAAAATAGAAAAATTAAACAACAAAAAGGGATAAAATTTACTACCTTAATGGAGATAAAGAAATTGTGATAAAAAATAATCGAGACAAAGAAATGGAGATGAGGTCACTGTGGTGAGAAATGGTCGAGAAAGGGAAAATGAAGGAGAATGAGGTGAAAGGTGGCGAGGAGGGCGGCACAATTTCAACCAGTGGATTATAGGCGGCGAAGTGAGAACTGTGTGAATGAATGAGAGGTTGATGCGATAGAGTGTAACTGTGTGTGGGAGGATATCGCTAAAGTTTGAAATTGAGCTTTAATGAGTGATAAGTCTGATTGTTGTATAAAAAAAAAATTCTTATTGGACTAAATTTTTATGTAAAAGATAAATATATTAAAAAAAATATAAATAGTGTTTGTTTGGTTTAATTTTTATTGGTTTTTAAAACAAAAATCTAATATCTGAAACTAATAATTTTTAATTTATATTGATTTGGTTTAGTTTTTTACGCTAACAGAAAAAATAACAGAGTAATATTTAAATTGATTTGATTTAAATGTTCGAATTAATTAAATTTATTGTGTCCAAACTAATAGCCCTAATTTGGATGGTGTGTTTTAAAATTATAAATAGATATAGTCGGTACTTATACTTCAACCCTTTTTTCTAGTAAAGAAAAAGGTATGTATACTTCGATATATGTATTTTTTTATGAAATCTATTTGCATTTTTATTACGGTTAATTCTGTATAACTAGACAAATCTCACACCTATTACTTCTTTCTTCTCGTTTCACTTGTTTCATTTGTTTTTTCTTTCCACCAAATTATTTGTCTTTTTAACATCAATATAATATTAATTATTTTTTTTATTAATATATTTTTATTGATTGTATTTCAACTTATCAAACTTCTCAACTAACTATAATTAATAAGAATATTTGAGAAAATAAATTTATTTTATTATTAAAATTGACAAAATTAATTATTTTATTAAAAACAGCACACATCTCAAATAAAACAATTAAAATGAGATGAATATAATATATATCAAAATATTAATTAATTCTATTTATTAAAAATATAATATGCGAAAAAACAATAAAATTCAAAATTGCTAAAAAAACTGAAAAATAATATACAAAAAAATTTACAACATTCAACTTAATATAATAAAATGGCAAAGTACCTACACTAGTGACAAAGCCTACAAAACTGACAAAATCGAAATGTTTCAAATACTCATTCATAAAAAATTACGGTGTTGACAATATTAAAGTCATTGACTTTATTTGCATTTGATTAAAGTTAATATGTCAATTTGAATTAAACAAATACCGCACTAAAATAGAAAATTAAATATTACACCAAGACAAAAAGCTTAAATATAAATACTTATTTAATTAAAAAAAACAAAAATATTTACATGGGTGATTTATGTCAAAAATTACCTTAAAATATTCATCTTTAATATATAGATGATGAAAAACTAGGAACAAGAAATGAAATTTTCTTCCATCGGTAGCTAGATCATAAGAAATATTAATTCATGTATTCTTAATTTTTAGTCAACTATTATTAATATATTTTCTACCCAAAATAATTATATTAGTATACGCACTTTTCGTGGGCCAACGCTATTGGGTTTCAGAGTACCTAATTATTTTTCATACTTATTTATGATTAAAAGCTTTTAGTTCCTTCCAGAACGATCAATAAAATTGGAACGATACATGGATGATTAAACACTTTTAATTATTGTAAAAGAAAAATATTTTTATTTATTATTTTTAAAATTTAATGTTACATTAAATTTTATTTGATCAATAATAGGATCAATTATTTATTACAAAGAGAGAAATAGATAATATGAGATAATAAATGATTATGTTGTTGAGATAAAATTTATAATGGTATTTTAAATAAGATCAACATTAATGATCGAAAGATTTTGATACGTATTGATATCTAACATGTGTTCTTGAGTAGACTTTGTTAAAACATAAAACAATAAAAATAATCACAACATAAATCAATAATTTACAAGGTAAAATTAACTTTATGACAAACTTAAAAAAATTAGGAATTAAAATATCAGAATGATTATACATAAAAAAGATAATTAATTCACATTTTTATCCAAGAACAGAAAATAAATCAACTCAAAAATATACATGCAATAAATGATTACTTAAAAGAATGAATATTCTTCAAATATTTCATATCTCATTTAAGACAAATGGAATATTTATCATGATAAGTTATAAATGCTTGTGGATAGGATGAATAAGGTTCAAATAACTCAACATCAAAAAATTCTAACAATAACTTATGAACATGAGAAAGCTTTGAATGTTTAAAAAATTCAAAGAAAAAGTACAAAAATACTTTTGTGACATAAAAGTAGTTGAAGTCTTTCTGCATATCTTGTTCACTACGGGGAACAATATCAACATGGAAAAGTGTGATTAACCCCACATTTCTCTCTCATGCATCACAAATCATTAATATATCCAATATACATTCTAAAATTCACTTAAAGTTCATAATGTTCATAGCCTTTCAAGAAAAACTTTATCAAAGGTTATCATATATTGGGACTCGAACCCAAAAATCATATGAAGATCTAGAAACATTACTAAAGTTCAACATCTTATCTATAAATAGAGAAAGAGCTCGAAACTTAAAAAACAATAACTTACATCAACTATTCAAACACTTTTATTCTAAAAAAAGTAAAACTTGATTACATGTTGAATCATACTCATAGTACATCCTAGATAATCTAATCTAAAGAATACAAGAGTGTGAAAATCCATTTCATCTTAGTCAAGTTAGGAACTCTTGATGCAAATTAAATATTCTATTTGTAAACTTTATGAAGTCATCTTTTGATTTGTACAAAAGGCTTGATTTCATTTGTGATTGCTATTAGGTCTAGTGAGACTAAGAAAGAAGAATTGTAAGCCTGCTTATGCTAAAAAAATATAGAATACAAAGGTCAGGTTGACATACTTGTGTAAATGGAGAATTGAGAAGTTGTCTCAAATATTTTAATGGAATATCTCACTAAAGATAAGAATTGGACGTAGCCCAATGTTTAGGTGAACCAATACAAACTATGTGCGATTTCCTTACTTTTTATTTATTATTTGTTTTTTCACTGCTCACACACTCAATCACTTTACTTATGGTTTTAATAATAATTATGGTTAAAATTCCAAAGCTCTAAATACTCCAAGTTGTAAAACAAAAGGATCATCAAATAGACCTTCAAACTTTGATGGAACTGACTATTTCTTCTAGAAAGGGAAAATGGAATAGGTTCTCGGATATCAAGAAACTAGAATTTGGAAAGTAATCACAAATGGATGCTATGTTATAAGAACTTACTCATCATATCCAACATCAATTGTGAAGCCATAAAAATCATGGACAAATGTAGAACAAGCTAAGGTACTCCTAAACTTATCATGTTCTTTAAGCATGGAAGAAAGTGAAAGATTATAAGGGTACAAATTTGCAAAGGATGTTTGGGACACTCTAAAGACATGAAGGAACAAAGGATGTCAAAGAAACCAAAATTGACATTGGAGTCAGAAAGTTCGAAATGTTTGAAATGAATGAAAGTGAAACTATTAATGAAATGTATTCAAGGTTCAAAATCATTGTAAAATAACTAAGATCACTAGGAAAGACATACACATCTCAAAAAAGGATAAAAAAAATTCCTTAGACGTCTTCCCAGTAACTGGAGGCCCATGGTCACAACCATAACTCAATCAAACAATATAAGCACTCAAATCTTAGAAACTAACATTGGACAACTAAGAGTATCTCATAACAACTCCGAAAGTTAATCATCACAAAAAGAAGAAACATATGAATCTGAAATAAAATAAGATGAAGTTGAAGATGAACTAGCTTTCATTTTAAGATACATTTAAAGGTTAAATGAGAAGAAGAAATAAACTCACAATAAATTTTCCAAACAAAAAGGAAAATCCAAAGATATAATCTTATAAAACTCAACTCAAATGTTATGGATGCCACAAGTTAGGATACTACAAAACTGAATGTCCTTTCAACAAAAAAGGAACAAAAACAAATTTCTTCAAAAAGAAATCCATGATAGCCACTTAGGATGATTATGATGAGTCTAACTCAGAAGGGGAAGAAGAAGCAAATATTTGCCTCATGGCAAATTTGGAAACTAAAGAAGTATTCATTTATGATCTCTATCCATTATGTTTGAAATTGGAAAAAGGATTTTTCAATCTTTTAAATGATTTTAAAACTAAATAAGAAATGTATGTTCTATAAAGAACAAAGTCAAAAGGAAAATGAAGATAAAAGAGCAACTTAAAACTCTTGTTAAAGATATAAGATCAAGCATGTAAACCATGATAAATCCTTTTGAGTGAAGGGACTGGATGTAACCAAGTTAGTAGTGAACCATGATAAATTACTTATGTCACTTTATTCCTGTACTCCTTGGTTTTGTTATTGTTTCTACTCAAAGTAAATCATCAAGTTTGAACCAATTTAATCAAATAATAAAAAAGTTATTAAATTAGTCATAAACAATTCAACCCTCTTCTCGTATTTGCACCTTTAATTGGTATCAGAGCTCAGTATAAAGGCTTAGCACTTTACGGTGTTTGATGAGACATCAAAGATTATTTTGCATGGTTGAGAACTTTGCAATCACCTTAAAAGAGTTTGACAAGTTTCCAAACAAGGAGAGATCAAAGAGTATTTATGATTAGTTTGATTTTGACTTATGAAGCAAGCAAGCAAACTCAAGAAGTAAAGGCCAACCTCCTAGTTAGAAAGTATGAGTTGTCCAACCTCTAGAAGAAAATATTATTGTTGATCACGTGAAGAAAATTATTAGGAGTTTGCCAAGAAATTGGAGACTTAAGATTACAACTATTTAAGAAGTTAAGGATCTCAATACTCTTACATTGGATGAATTGATTGGCTCCTTAAGATCACATGATATTGAGCTTGAAGATGATGAGCCCTATTCTTCTTAACGTAGGTTTATCGAAACTAGAAGAAGAAGAAGAAAACAAATCACCAGAAGATGTGTAACACCCCGATTTTTAACAGCACGGGTGTATTTTTTTTTTTAACAAATTCATAAAATAAAGAAAGAAATACTTTTGATTAAAATATTTAAGTCGTAACACAACAAAAAAGTCAACAATATTTACAAACAGTGAAAATAGTTTTTGAAGCAGCACTGCCCCTAGAATCTATCAGATATAGCTCATACCCCGGGGCTATAAGACCTATCAGATATAGCTCATACCCCTATGATATTCTCGACAGACACCTACATAAAAGCACTGCCCCTAGAATCTCTACTTTCCCCACGTCACGTCAAAAAGTGGAACATGGACCCATCAAAAGAAAGGTCATGAGACAATTTAAGCATAGATACAATCTTCTAAAATGAAATAAATATAATCACAAAAGAAAGATATTTAGTCCTTATACAACCACCTAATTTGATCACAATACAAACACTATACAACTCGGGTGATCTCCACGCGTCTCGCAAGACCCTTCTGACACAACTTCGGTCTGGTATGTCTAACTACGTGACCATGTCCTGGGTTCTAACTGGTAGGACAATCCTGGTTCTCATCTGAGGACAAAGCCCAAATTTCCACAATAATTGTAAAAGGTTACCAATCAAAATTAACAAATATCATTTACCATTTAAATTTTAATTGCACAAAATAACCTTTCATCTTAGCATACTCCTCGAAAGGGTTTTCATATGTCCAAAAATGCATAAACAATGTTTGCAAAAAAAAGAAGTTTTAACAAATTGCACTGTCATAGCCGAATACAACTAAGAAAATGCAGATTTTCAATTCAAAAATAGCTATGAATCAACTAACACTTCAAACATTAACATTATCAGTTACGAACACATAATTAACACCAAATTAATCACCACAAGTTTACACCTCAATCACACATCGAATATTAATAATATCAATTATGAACACATAAGTATATCGAAACTTAATCAACCCAACTTCACACCTCAAAGCAATTATGGTAAATCACAACAACAACCGAATATGTATATACAATCATCATAGTATATCAAACATAACTCGCATGCCAAACACTCTAATGCAATGCGTATATGCCAAAATGCATGATTCTGGAATTCTAAACTAAAACCCTCCTCGAAGGGCGCAAATCATAATTGTACAACCTCTCATAGACCAGTACTAATTACAAGGTGTAATCTTTCACATATCAACACGATTTACTAGCATGCAGTCGTTCACAGACCAGCACGATATACAAGAGTGAAGTTGCTCATAGACCAACACGATTTTCTAGAGTGCAATCGCTCATAGATCAACACATTCTAGAGTGCAATCTCTCACAGACCAGCACAACATACAAGTGTGCAATTGCTCACAGACCAACATGATTTTCTAGAGTGCAATCACTCACAAACCATCACATTCTAGAGTGCAATCTCCTTCAGATCAACACGATATACAAGAGTGCAGTTGCTCACAAACCATCACGATTTTGTAGAGTGCAATCGCTCGCAGATCAACACATTCTAGAGTGCAATCTCTCATAGATCAGCATGACGCGATAATCCTCACAAGGATAAGATGAACCAACAATTCACATGGCATCATCCCGTGGCCTATCACAGTCACCACTATCACTATGGCCCCATCGCGACCACCATGTACTATGAAATGCATGAGCATACTTTGACTCTTTTCACCACAATCATTAAGAAAATGCAACTATTAAAAGATTTCCCATTTTTAATATTCATTTAACACTAATGATTTTTCATATTCAACATAGAGCATACTCAAATATATTTATTCACACCAATTTCAATTTCCACAAACACACATAAATCACATTTCCAAATTCAACCACACGTAAATTGAATTAAATTCATTTTCCACCAATCCACACATAAATTGAATTAAATTTATTTTCCATCAATCCACACATATATTGAATTAAAATATTTTTTTCACCAATCCACACATAAATTCTTTTCTCCAAAATTCATAATATTAATTATGAACACATCAATTTCACCAAACATGAGTCACTATAATTTTCAAACATTAATCACCCATATTTTCAATCTCCAAAATTTTCAATCATAAATCACTACAACAACATTAATATATCAGAGTTCTCCCCATCGCTAACTCGGTGCCAACGGTCTCGATTCGTTTTCGCGACTCAGGAGCTAACTACATAAACATAAATATTTATAACAATTTGTTCACTATAAAATTAATCCAACCACAACGAAATCCCCAAAATTAAATATTTTTGACACATCAAACTTTTAAAACCAAATAATCTATATTATTTACTTAAAACTAAATAAAACAAATATTGACCAAATTTCACATACACACACTCGACTATTAAAGCACCAAAGTTTTTGAGTTAATAAAATACTCTAAACTTTTTTTTCTTGTTTTTAAACTCAATCCAAGAGTAATTAAAAGAATAACATTTTAAACTCTAACCATTTTTAATTTCAATCTAGTTACAATTTGAACTTTTTCACAACTTTAACAACGCTAATTTTTTTTGTAAAATTTCAATTTCAATTCAAACTCATTTATTGGAAAATAACTCATTACGTAACTCAAACTCATCAAACTTTATTACTATCAATTCACACCAACAACAATCAATACAATTCCACAACACACATATAGAACCTCAATTAAATTTCAACAATTCAAATCTAACTCACCCAATTTCAAAACTCCACATTTTTACACATAAACCACCAAATTTCATCAATTCATTTTCCACAAAATCCGCAAATATATCACATCTAAAAAATTCATAATAATAATTATGAACATATACATCACATCAAATATGGATCACCAAAAACCACACCTCAAAACAGATCAAAAACAAATTTCACTAATTCACACATAATCGCATTAAATTCATTTTCTACAAATTCACCTTATTTTGTTGTAGCTTTAACAACCGATTACAGCACCGCAATTAATAACGGTAAAATTTTAGTTTACGTCGTCGCTTCAAAAACTAGCTCACTAGCACCACACCTTGGCTATGAGCAACTTTCCCTTCTGTCACTTCTCGAAAATGAGTTTAAATCTAGAAGAAAAATGATGATTTGTATTTGTTGGGTTTTGAAATCACCAACATAAACTTGAAACAGAGAAAGAAAGAAATGGCGGGCGCAAGAGAACGTGTTTTTCAACTTTTTGTGTTTTCTTTCTTCCTTTCTTTCATATATATATATATATATATATATTAAAATAATAATAATAATATATTATAATTAAAATCAACTAATACATATCTAACTTATAGATATTTTAAAAAACAAAACATTATTACACATCAGTTCTCAAATTATTTAAAAACAAAAAATCTACTATTGCCGCAACTTAATTGATAGATGAGTTTCTCTGCAATAAGTGACATTTTTTTAAGAAACTGTCCGATATTAAATTTTTCATAACATAATTAAATTATTCTCCAACAAATAATCTTAATCAGATTTCAAAATATATATATTAAAATATATATAAATATTAAACATATTATTAACTCTAAAAAATATATCACTACAACATTTTGGTCCTACGGCAACGCTTAATTTTTTATGGTAAAAAAACCGTTCTCGTAGAGGTAAATAGACAACAGTTTTACAAATTCGTTGCAGTAGAACATGAAATTTTATAATTTCTACAACAACACTAAAAAACCGTTCTCGTTGTTTATTGATATCTTTACGCAACATTTATTCACCGTTGTTCTTTAGTTTTTAAAAAAACTGTTCTTGTAGGTACTCATGAAACAAAAAAACACTTTTTTTGAGTTAATTTTTTATAGCGCCAAATATGTTTCCTAAAACAAATCCTTCAAATTTTCCCTCTCTTGAAACCCTATTCAGATTTTCAACCATTCTCATTTTTCCTCTCTTGAAACCCTATCTCAATTTTTCAACAAGAAAGCATTTTCACTTTCCCTCTCTTGAAACCTAGCAACCCAGCCTTCTCTCAGCAACCTAGCAACCCGTCTCCGGCGTAACCCGTCTCATTCGCGTAACCCGTAACCCGTCTCAGCCTTCTCTCATTCGCGTAACCCATAACCCGTAACCCGTCTCCGGCGTAACCCAGCGTAACCCGTCTCATTCGCGTAACCCGTAACCCGTCTCAGCCTTCTCTCAACCTTCTCTCTCATTCGCGTAACCCGTCTCCGACGTAACCCATCTCCGACGTTACCAACTTCGTTCAAGGTATGTATTTTGTATTTTCTCATTTTCCCTCTCTTGACACCCTATTTTGCTCTACTATTAGGTTTAATTTTGCTACGAAATGGTTGATTAATTTTTTGCTTATTTCACTGGAATTCTATTTTATTTTTGCAGATTTCGCTTATTAGATGATCTCTTAGGAATAGTTTTATGTTTCTTTATTCATCATGGTTTCCTTACACAATTAGGATTATGAGTTTTCTTTTTCTATTGATGGGGTATATATCTGACAGTAAAAAAGTTTTGATTTTGGAGTATTTTGATTTTTCTTGTCAAGATAGATTAGGAGTATATACTGTATTCCAGAGTACTAAAAGTAAAAAAGTTTTGATTTTGGAAAATTCCTGTAGGTTTGAAGGGCCACACAGTGCAGAATCACTGGCAGAGTTTGTAAATACAAAAGGAGGTACTATTTGCAGTTTTGAAGTCATGTGCTATAATACTAACATGTTTGTATAAGTTCTAAGGAAACATAGTGCCTTCCCACATAAATATCATTAATAACCATCCTTTAGCATCACAACTTTTTTTTAAATTATTTTACTATAGGGCATATTTTTTGAGATACTAGTGTTTTAGGTTTCATGTCATAAATCATCCAAATCTGCACCCTTCTATTTTTTTAGTTTGTATGACGATGTTGAGCATACTTGTGAGCATGGTTTGCTTGTCCCCTTTTTTTCTTCTGTGTATTATATTTGCAATTGTACTATTATAGTAAGATTTCCTAACGAGAGCTTTTGACTTACAGGAACCAATGTAAAAATTGCTACTGCTCCATCTAGTATATAGCTGTAATAAGTTGTTTGTTGGTTATTTCGATACAAGCAATTACTGAACTGTTAGTTAAGCTAATTAGATCTCAAACTGCAGTATATGATCACAAGTGCGATAGTATGATACATTTGCATTGATAATTTGCTACTGCTATGAATTGCTATGAACTGTGATAGTATGATACATTTGCATTGATAATTTGCTCTAAACTATGAATTGGCAGCATCATGATTTTGCATTGATAATTGGCTGCATTATGAGTGTTACTTGTATTTGTCATACTTCTGCTATATGTTACATGAGTGTTACTTCTGCATTATGAGAATTTATTGATTTTGCATTGATAATTGGCTGCATTATGAGCGTTACTTGTATTTGTCATACTTCTGCTATATGTTACATGAGTGTTACTTCTGCATTAAGAGAAGAAAAAAAACTATTTCAAAATGTCCACCTATGTCACTTACCAAATATCTAGATAAGAATAAGGAACAACATGGAGTAGAGGATTCAGGAGATGAAGATATAGAAGAAAATGAAATGGAGGAGGGTATCAACTGCGAAAGTGAGGAAAGTGAGGGAACCAATGGTATATATGTTTTTGTTGATTACATATTGGATATAAAAATTTGCAATTTATTTTTTACTTTTTTAATTACTATTATGTGGTTTATTTTCAGGATTAATAAAAAGATCGATGCCTGCCCTAATGATTGCATGATCTATTGGAAAAATTATGAGAATGAAACATCTTGCCATGTTTGCGGTGCTCCACGTTGGAAGGAAATTGCCGAAGGAAACCATCAAGTTGGAAAAAATCATGAATCTTATAAAGTTTCAGCTAAAATATTAAGACATTTTCCCTTGATTCCTAGACTTCAAAGGTTGTTTATGTGTTCAAAGACGGCTAGCTCATTAAGGTGGCATGAAGAAGAGCGTGTGAAAGATGGGAAGTTGAGGCATCCTGCAGATGGGGAAGCATGGAAAGAATTTGATAAACGCCATCCAAACTTTGCTTTAGACTCACGTAATATCAGACTTGGATTATCCAGCGACGGATTTAATCCCTTCAGAACTATGAATGTGTCTCATAGTACCTGGCCTGTGTTATTAATACCATATAACTTTCCACCTTGGTGTTGCATGAAGGCTGAGTATTCTATGTTGTCTTTATTAATACCTGGACCTCAATCACCAGGGAATAATATTGATGTGTACCTTCAACCATTGATTGAAGAGCTAAAGGTGTTATGGGATTTGGGAGTAGAAACATATGATGCATCACTAAAGCAAACATTCCAAATGCGAGCAAGTCTCTTGTGGACTATAAGTGACTTTCCTAGGTATGCTATGTTAAGTGGGTGGAGTACAAAAGGGAAACTTGCATGTCCTGGTTGTAATTATAACACTGATTCAACATATTTGAAGCATAGTCGAAAGATGTGTTATATGGGTCATCATGCTTTTTTTCCTATGGATCATAAATATAGATCAAATGCAAGGGATTTCAATGGAAGAACAGAAAATAGGCCACCACCAGAATTGTTAAAAGGGGAAGATATCTTTGATTTGTTAGAAGGCTTTAACAATGCATTTGGTAAGATGCAAAAGAAATGTAATGATGGTCCATGGAAGAAAAAATCTATTTTTTTTGAGTTGCCATATTGGAAGCACAATATTTTACCCCATAATCTTGATGTTCTGCACATAGAGAAAAACATATTTGATAATATAATTGGAACTTTGTTGGATATCCTAGGAAAGACAAAAGATCATGAAAAAGCTCGTTTAGATTTACAAGACATGGGAATTAGAAAGAAACTTCACCCTAAAGAGTTAGATCAAGGTAAAAAGATAGTGTTTGCAAAAGCATGTTTTTCCATGACTGCAAAGGAAAAGACTACTTTTTGTTCTGTATTAAAAAAAGCAAAAATACCTGATGGATGTGCTTCAAACATTTCAAAATGTGTTCAACTTGCTGAAAGAAAAGTTAGTGGATATAAGAGTCATGATGCACATTTTATGTTGCATTACTTGCTTCAAGTAGCTGTGAGAAGTGCAATGTCTAACCAGGTTGCTCACCCTTTAATTCGTCTTTGTTCCTTTTTTCGATGTTTATGTCAGAAGGTGATTGGAGACAATTTTCCCCCCGAGTTTCTTTGATATTATGGTTCATTTGCCAATACATTTGGTGAATGAGGTAAGATTGGGAGGGCCTGTTCAATTTCGGTGGATGTACTTTACAGAAAGATATTTAGGAAAGTTGAAGAGTTATGTTCGTAATAAAAGTCGTTCGGAGGGTTCTATTGCTGAGGGTTACTTGGTTGAAGAGTGCTTGACATTTTGCTCGCGATACTTGCATAGTGGTGTGGAGACAAGGTTTAGTAGAATGACAAGGAATAGTGATACATGTGATCTTGGTCATCCTATTGGGGGAAAGAAAAAAGGTGAAGGAATTTATTTGGATTGCAAGTCTAGGAGTCAGGCCCATCGTTACATTTTATTCAATTGTGATGATGTCCAATGTTTTATAAGGTAAATAAGTATGCTTGTATTTGTAGGTTTTTAAGACATTAAATAATTGTTTTACAATTAATATAACAATGTACTTTTATTTGTAGTGAGCATGAAAATGAAGATGTAAATGTGAATAAAAGAAAAAGGTGGAGCAAAGCAAAAAGTCAAGGGTTAGATTTTGTCGAATGGTTTAAGAAGCGTGCCTTGTTAAGCGATGTATCTGACAAACTTAAGAAGCTATCAAGAGGACCAAATAAAATTGCAAGACATTTTTCTGGCTATGTAATTAATGGATACAGGTTTCATACAAAGCACCGTGATGCTAGACGTAAAACACAAAATAGTGGTGTGACACTAATGGCAGTAACTGAAAGTTTTGCAAGTACCAAAGATGAAAATCCAATAGTACAATCAATAGTTTACTATGGATCAATTACTGAAATATTTGAGGTTGATTATTATGGTATGTTGAAGTTTGTGTTATTTAGATGCGATTGGTTTGAAGTTGAAGAAGACAAGTTTGGATTGACTTGTGTTTACTTTAACAAGAGATGCTACATGGACGATCCTTTTGTATTGGCATCTCAAGTCCACCAATGGTTCTTCATTCAAGATCCTTCTAATCCAAATAGACATTATGTTATGAAGTCTATTCCTAGGGAATTTTTTAACTTGAATGAACAATCAAATTCAAATGGCCAACAACCATATCAATGTGATCCGCCTGACCATCCAATTAATCTAGCTGCAAGCGATGAGACTCGTGAAGTTGAATTTGTTAGGAATGATATTCCACCAACGATTATTATTAATTCTTTACGTGGGTCGGATGAAAAAGAATCTGATGATGATTCTAGTTTTGATGAGACTCATTTGGACTAGTTTATTGTTCATTAATGGACTGCTGTTTTTATAATAGATTACTGTTTTTATGCTGATGCTATATATGCTGCTGCTGTTTTTATGTTGATATATATTGCTGATATATATGCAGTTTTTATGCTGATTTATAATGTTGTTGTTTTTATGTTGCTGCTGTTTTTATGCTGATATATACTGCTGCTGCTGATATATATTGCTACTGTTGCTGATATATACTGCTATATATGCTGTTGCTGCTGTTTGAAATAGATGAATATATATTGCTATATATGTTGCTGCTGCTGCTGTTTTTATGCTGCTGCTATATATGTTGCTGCTGTTTTTATGCTGATATATACTGCTATATATGCTGTTGATATATACTACTATATATGCTGCTGCTGATGTTTGAAATAGATGAATATATACTGCTATATATGCTGCTGTTTGAAATAGGACTATTGTTTCAAACAGAAGAACCTGGGTATGCTATATTAGTGACTTTCCTGGGCCTGTTGTGGACTTTTAGGACTACTGTTTTATGGACTGTTTGTTACTCATTTTGGACTTTGAATAATAATTCTCGATGTTATTTCTTTTGTTTGATTGTAGGAAAATGAACAAAGGGAATTGTTTTCGGCTTGATATTCAAGCTAAGTCCAGCAATGACTTAATGTGGCAATATAGAGTCAAGTTAGAAAATGCTAAATCTATAAAAGAAAGCAATCAAAAGCTAAACCAATTGAAGCAATCATTGGAAGCTGGGAATTCAATTCAAACACAACATAAAAAGCCAAACCAAAAGGTAGTTGCAGTCCAACCAATTCTTGAACCATCTAAGAAAATTGTTGAGAAGAACAAAGGGGTTGGTCAAAATAATAATATCAAGAGACAACTTTGGTCTACAAAGACTCCTTGTCTTCAAGGTTTAATAGAATCCCAAGTCTCTAAGAAAACTGATGAGCAAAACAAAACACTTTCTCAAATGAATAATATTCAGAAGCAACAAAAGTCAACAATGGCTACTCAAGGTTCAATAGAATCAAAAGTCTCTAAGAAAATTGAGGGAAAAAACAAAGGACTCCTTCAAAACAAGAACCTTAAGAGGCAAGTCAACTCTACCATGGGAAATCAAGTTCAAGGATCACCAGTACATCAACGAGCCTATAAGAAGAAAAAAACTATTTCAAAATGTCCACCTATGTCACTTACCAAATATCTAGATAAGAATAAGGAACAAGATGGAGTAGAGGATTCAGGAGATGAAGATATAAAAGAAAATGAAATGGAGGAGGGTATCAACTGCGAAAGTGAGGGAACCAATGGTATATATGTTTTTGTTGATTACATATTGGATATAAAAATTTGCAATATATTTTTTACTTTTTTAATTACTATTATGTGGTTTATTTTCAGGATTAATAAAAAAACGAAGAAAGACTATATGTCGGAAAATTCATTCACGAGAGTTTAAAGATAGACAAGAGATCATCTTGAATGAAGAAGGACAACCGGTTGGGCCTGATGAAAAGACAGTTTCTGAACTTAGTAGTTTTTTGGGGACAATCGCAAGAAGTTCAGATTTTTGTCCTCTCACTTTCAATAACTGGAAGGCTTTGATTAGGTCTTGGAAGGATCTAAATATAGATCCTGTGTGGGATTATCTAAATGTACTTACTTTTTAATTTGAATGTATGGATTAGCATACTTTTATAAATATAGATCTAATATGTTTCTTTTATTTTTGCAGCAAAAATACATCATTCCAGAGAAAGGAAGGAAAGCTGTATTTGCTATTTTAAATGATGCTTGGAGAAAATACAAATGTTTTCTTAAAACGGAGCATTTTAGTAAGTACAAAACCACGTGCGAACGGTTAAAAAATCGTCCTTATGAGGTACCAAAAGAAGACTTTAAGAACTTATTGGAATATTGGAAAGAAGACCACATTCAAGTAAGATATAATTACTTGTTATATATAGTTGTTGTCACACATTTGTAATTTTATAAAAAAATTATGAATGAATATAGGAAATTAGTCATCAAAATGTTCAAAATATAGCTCAGCTGAAATACAAACACCGGATGGGGAATAAAGGCTTTGCAGTTATAAGGGAAAAAATGGTTGTCAGCTGAGATTTCGTTGTCACGGAAGAACTTCAACACCAACTCTCTTGATAAGAAATGAAGAAATTGCAAAACTTAAAAGAGAACACGCTCAGGAGATAAAACACTTTAATGATAAGATACAAGAGATAGAGGAGAAACAACGTAAGGAAATGGAAGCGATGGAAGGAAAATTTCAGCTTATTCTTAAGACAATGTTGAACTCAAACACTGTTGGATTGAATATAGATGCTTTAGCAGCTTTTTTATCAACTCCGGCTGATGCTAACAGTACTCTACGTTCTTCTACATCAACACATGCTCCTAATAATAATGAAGTAAGACTGAACTATATTACGGTTAGAAATGTTATTGTTAGAATTATATATATAGTATTGTTAGAACTATATTACTATTATATATATAGTATTGTTAGAACTATATTACTTATAGACTTTAACATTTTTTCATTTACTCATGATTTTACTTATTGAATATATTATTTTTATTTTGTAAATGAATGATGGTGATACCAATGATGAATTTCAACATTTGGAAGCACAAGATGAAGAAATAGATGTTGATACTTAAGTTTTCTTTGTGTATTTGTTTTTATAGATAAGGAATGTTATTTTTGTTATTTTGATTGTCTCCTTATCTCTAGAATATAAATTAGAGAAATTGAATCAATGCAAATGCATTGTATGAATGATCAAGAGTTACAATGTTTCATCCATATGACAACGAACTTTATGAATTTATACTATTGCAATTGTTACATTATGAATTTATTACAGTACATTACAATAATTTAGTATTAACAATTGTTATATTTTTAAATTTATTATAGAATTTCAATAATAATATTTTACTAAAATTATTTTTCTAAAATACAATAATTTACGAAATTATTTTTTTTTAAAAAAATTTACTTTTTGCAACGGTTTTAAAGCATTGCCGTAACTTAATTGAAAAAGGAACCTACAAGAATGGTTTTAATTTGGCAACACCATAAAACCGTTGTTGTTGTCAATTTGAAAAACCGTTCTGGTGGAGGTAGCTACCAGTACGGTTTTTAAAAAGTGTTGCTGTTTCACAAAAAACCGTTGCGTTAGGCTAAGGCAACGCCTTGGTTCCCCACGGCCAGAAATCCGTTCTCGTAGATTACGACAACAGTTTTTTTATGTTAAGCAATGGTTTTCATGCGTTGCAGTAGGACAAAAATGTTGTACTGTATGTTTGATATTTATTTCCCAAAATAAAATTCACTTGGGCTAAATGTCTAAGAAATTTAAGGCAAAAATTCCTAAAATTGCGTAAATTAGAATTTAGAAAATTTAGGGTCTTACAAGATGAATATGACCAAGTCAGACGCAGACAAGACAAGTCAGAAGGTAGATCTGGATTGATGTGCAAGTCATCCCATCCTAAAACTCTAATAATTGAAAATGCAAATGATTCGAAGACCAAATCATCACTAAAAGACACAATATTATTTTGTCTACTTTCATTAATTGAACCCACCTCCGTTGATGAAGAACTGACAAATAACATTATGTTGTCTACTCTTATCTATTGAACCTACCTCTGTTGATGAAGCACTGCCAGATAATGGTTGAATACGTGCAATGCAAAAAGAGCTAAAGGAATTTAAGAGGAATAATATTTAGGATCTAATAATGGACCAAATAAGAATATTATTGGAACCAAGTGGATTTTCATAAACAAGCTAAATGAAAAATGTGAAGTGGTCAGAAACAAGGCAAGACTTGTTGCACAAGGTTATAGTCAGTGAGAGGACATTGATTATATTGAGACATTTGCTCCAGTGGCCAGGTTATAAGCTATTCATATCCTACTTTCTTTTGCTGCAAATAATAACATTATTACAAATGGATGTTAAACGTGTTTTTCTAAATGGTTATGTAAGTGAAGAAGTCTATGTTAAACAACCCCTAGGTTTTAAAAGTTCTTATGGCATGGTATGATAGACTAGTAACTTCTTGCATAAAAATAACTTTGAAAGAGGACAATCAGATAATACATTTTTTAGAAAATAAATAGGAGATGTCATTCTTATTATTCAAATGTATGTTGATGACATTATTTTTGGATCTACTAATGACACTCTTTGCTAATAATTTTCTAAATTAATGCATCTTTAATTTTAAATGAGTATTACTCGAGAACTTAAGTTCTTCATGGGGATACAAATTCAACAAATTCAAAAAGGTATATATAATCATCAAAGTAAATATACAAAAGATCTTCTTAACATGTTTAAGATGAATGACTACAAACCTATGGCTACACCAATCCACCCTACTTGTTCACTTGAAAAAGATGAATCGTGCCAAAAAGTTGACCAAAAAACCTATAGAGGCATGATACTTGTAGTAACAATGTTGATTTACAAGAAAGAGGCGTTTGAATTGTAAATGCATATTTTAAAAATTCCTGCTAAAACTTAAGAAAATAACTCAAGGGTTATGAAAATAGAAAACGGAGAACGTTCTTGGTTTTAGTTGTAAAACAGAGAACGTTCCTTGATTAGTTTTAAACAATCAGTTTATATTTTATCTTAGTTAATCAATTCAGTATAAAAAATAAGGAGATAGGGAAGAGAATACCACACAAAGATTTATCCTGGTTCACCCAATGTGGGTTACGTCTAGTCCTCACGCTGTGAGATTTTCCACTAAGTGTTTAAAACGAATGACCTTCTTAATCTTACAACACCTAGTATAGATTCACCTTGATCTATTTCCACCTCTATTACTTTCCACCCAGAAAGCAATAACAACACCTATCTAACCTTGATAGGAAGTAATCTTAAACAAACTATAAAGAAACTCTTATAGTTTGAGTTTTTACAATTGAATTGTTTTTTGATAGAATCTGATATTACTCAACTCTTGTTTGAGAATAGATTCGTTACAGAGGATCTAATGATGATTTTGCAAACTGATATATGGATATACAGCAACAGCTGTTTCGCAAATGCAGAAATTGATATTGCCTCTGTTTTGTAGAATTTCAAGCTTAAGTGTGATTGTATTGTGGATTACTTAGCACTTGAATTTCTTGCTTTCATACGTGATTAAGGCCTGCTATTTATAGGCTGAAGATGCACTGGATGAGAGTACGAAAGAGCTATTGGAGAGGCTCTGCTTTTTCTGGCTTAAGGCAATATTTCAGAATAGAATAATCATGCTATGACATTGCCTTTTTTAACTTTTGGGTTTCGCATTTAAGGCAGTCCTTTACTTTTCTAACAAAGTCCTTGACATTTCTTTATTGATCTTGGATGATACATTTTCCATCTTGATTCTTGAGTGCACCTAGACAAGATTGGAGAAGAATTGCAAGTTGAAACAGAGCAGGTTGTAGGTCTGTTGCTGCTGTGCAGAAAACGGAGAACGATAAACGTTCTTGGTTTTTAGAATGAACGTTCTTGAGCTTAAATAATCATTCTAGAATTCCCGCTTTAATTATTCTGGATTTCTTTTGTAATTGTCTTGTCATATGTCGAGATTGATTGAGCTTTCTTGACATTTGAATTTTTGGAGTTCTTGAAGTTGTCATGACTTTTGTCCATCTTTGAGTCCTTTTAATTTTGAGATCAAATAGCCTTTTTGAGCTTGGATGAATCGTACTTGTTCCTTGCCATGTACTGATTAGATATGAGTGAATTTCTTGGGCAGATTCTTTATTAAGAATGTAGAAAAGGTTTGATCAATATGCTGTGATGAACAATTCTTGAAGTTGGAGATCATTCTCTGTTTTGATGCAGAATGATCTTGTTGTTGTTTCCTTTACTTTGCTTGATTCTATTCTTAATTAAATTCACTCAAAAGCACCAGTTAAATTAACATAACATTTTAGAATCATGATTAACTTTCTTAATTAACCTTTGTTTGTTTTCATCAAAACTTTAAATATAGAGTTTGTCTCAACAATACTTTCCATATGTGATTCCAGACCTGACATCATGTTTAATGTATGTGTATGTACAAGATTTTAAACTGACCATAGAGATTCACATTTAACTTTCTTTAAAAGAATCCTTAGATACCAAAAAGGCACTACCAACATCACCTTATTCTACAACAAATCTTCTGAGTAATAACTAAATGGGTATTGTGATTCTGGTTGTGCAGGAGATAAAATTAAGAGAAAAAGCACAAGTGAAAGCAACACATTTCTAGATGAAAACTTAATATCTTGGTCAAGTAAGAGACGAAGCACAATTGCCATGTTAATAGCAGAAGCTGAATACATTTTAGTAATTGGTTATAACTCTCAAATACTTTGGATGAAAGATCAACTAGAAGACTACAAAATCCTAGAAATCAACATTCCCATTTACTGTGATAATGTAAGTCATGAGCTTCCCTGATCAAGTTTTTGATTTAAGTCCCAAACATACAATACATATGAAATATTTGCTTTATCTAATGTTTTGAGTTGAGAAACATTTCAGGCAAACATGAAGACACCATACACATGGAACAATAGCTTGCAACTCAAGGAATCAACCAAAGTTGGAAGATGCACTTGAGAAAGATGCAAAAATGTATAGTGGTATTAGGTGTCAAAGTATCAAGTTGAGTAGACAAATCACTAGGGTCTCACACTTAAGTCTTTGCCAATGAACTTTTATCATTCATTCAAGTTTTTATCAAACTCATTTTGAAGGAATCGATTAGACAATCGATTGCAAGGGTCATCAATGGATTGGCACATAGTATCTGTTAAAAACAGCTGAGGTCTGTAACAGGCTCAGTCGATTGTCAACTCGATTGACCAATTGATTGACAATTCGATTGACGCTATTTTTCAAGTTACAGAGAACACCCAGTTTTGATCCACTCGATTGATCACTCGAATGTCAACTCGATTAATTGGAGTGTCTGAGTCACTCTGATCACAACACTTGATTGATGAATCGATTGATGCTATTTTTCGAGTCACAGAGAGCACCCAGTTTTGGCCAACTCGATTGCTCACTCGATTTAAACAAAATCATAGCATCAGGTCTGATTTACAAATTAAATGAATCGATTGTCCAATCAAGTGAAGCTTATATAATTCAAGTTTCAAGAAACACAAGACATACGACACTCGATGCTGCAATCGATTGATCCTTGATAAACTCGATTAGGCAATCGACTGTCCTGGTGTTTTCCTTGAATATATATAAGATGTTTCAATCATTTTACAAAAACACTTGACACATAACTTTACACAAAACTTTTCATATTTTTCAGAACCGTTTGTTACCATTTGCACATCTCTGAAAGACACTTTGAAAGAAAAGTTTTCTCAACACACAAAGATATCCATTGGCAAATCAATTCATTGTGTGATGCTAGAGTGATTGAATATACTTCTTGATACTTCTCATATTTATTTGTAAAAGACAATTCTTTGTAATTGAAGTTGTAGAAAATCCAGTTTGGAAACTGGTGACTTTCCTTGTTGATGTGATATCATCAAGAGGAAGCCTTACTGTGATCTTGTGTGAGTTTGGGGATAAACTCCAAGGATCAAGTGGTGACAAAATAGGAGTGAAAAGAGTTAGATTGATAGGTCGTGTAGAAGACTGGAAAATCTGTAAAAGCACTCGAATTCATTCTATAGTAAAAGGCTGAAATCACATTGTGATTTCGGGACTGGATGTAGGTCGTTGGATCAACGGCTGAACCAGGATAAACTCGGTGCAATCTTTCTTAACCCTTCTCTGTAATTTTCAGTATTGTATACCTGCTTATTCTTGTATGCTTATTGATAATTTTGTACGTGATTTTAAATTTCCGCTGTGCATAATCTGTATGAATGTTGCATGATTAAGATAGGAATTAACATTGAACTAGTTGGATTTGATTGTTAATTCTCTTGTTATTAATCAAAAGAAGTCATCGTTTTCCAACAGATAACACTTATGTCATTTGCCTAACCAAAAACCCTATACTTCATTCTAGAGCTAAACGCATAAAAAACTCATTTCATTAGGGACTTAGTTCAAAAAGGGGCGCCTAATATCCAGTTTTTAGACCTGAACATCAATAGGTTGACATATTCCCATTACTTTTACCTAATTGGTGATGTGTCAACCTTAGAGTAGTTTAGTTTTATATGTAGCATAAATCTTATGTTATATGTTTATGTTATTTTTATTCTAATAAAAAAAAGTGGAAAAAAAAAGAGGCAAGTTTCACTTTCAATTCTTTTTGTTTAGTGACAAAAAAAAGTGAAAAATATGTTTGATAATGTGGGGAGAAAAAAATACTTTGACATAGGGGAGTCAAAGTTTTCAAAAGAAAAGTTGTTATAAAAATACACATTTTGTCATCATCAAAAAAGGGGAGATTGTTGGAACCAATTTGGTTTTATACTTAGAGTTTAGAGTTTTTATGTTAAAAAAAGTATTTGATGAGAACAATATATTTGACTTCATAGAGTATGAAAGAATATTTGTGTTTTTGAAAAAAATTTAAAATAATATTTGATTCAAATTTTAATTGAAGAAATTTTTTGACCAAGTTGAAAAGAAGATATGGTCAAAAGTTGAAGAAGATATGATCAGCATCTTATCAATAATAAGATATGAATTATTTACAAGAACAATGGACAAAATACTGAATTGGTCTTAGTCATATTTCTACTTATGAAAGTGCAAGTACCGGTCTCCAACACTATGTTCCCGTCCAGAACAAAGCAAACAATAAGAATGAAGTTTCATATGAAGAATTTGTGAAATCAATCTTAACAAAATACGAATAATATCAATCTGAAGAATTTACAAACTCAATATTAACAAAGTACGGATAATATCAATATGAAGAATTTACAAACTTAATTTGAACAAAATACGAACGTAATCAATCTAGAAGAACTGCTCATATTGGATTTAAAAATAAAGAATTAGCTAAAAACTTATTATCAACAAATATCTTGTTCAGAAGTATTTTTGAATAAGATCATTTCTGACCAAGTTAGGAATGAAGATATCATTCATAATTAAACAAGGACTAAATTGAAACCCTAGTTTTATCTATAAATAGATACTCAAGGTTAAAGAAGAAGATCATCAAAAAATCAAAAATAAAGTAGAAGCATTGAAGCTAAAAAATCCAAATCCATATTAGATATCAAAGAGAGGAATAGTTGTTTGAATAAAAAATATTTTCTAGTGTTTTTGTTAGAGTGTGATAGTCATTATTATAATCAGCTTGTAAGAAGAAACTACCCATGTTCCTAACCTTTGTATTCAACCTGATAGTGGTGTTAGTGTGTCTTAAACAATATGGGGTTGTCATTTTGTATGGAGAAGACTTGGTTGGTAGAGTCAAGGTGTGTGCATTCTTCAAATGTTTGGGGTTGTTAGGAAGTTTGAGAAGACCGACGGGTCAGGTGCTTTATAATTCAAGTTGTTGAATTAGGGGATTAAATACTTCTGAGTGAAGGGAGTAAATGTAGTCAAGTTAGTGGTGAACTAGAATAAATTACTTGTGTCACTTTATTCGTGCAATCCTTACTTTTGTTGTTGCTTTTACTCCATGTAAATCATCAAGTCTGATAAAGTTCAATCAAATAATGAAAACATTATCAACTTAGTCAAACACATTTCAACTCCCATTTTCTCGTGTTTGCACCTTTAAGGGTGAACCTAGTTGTTTTAACAAACATGTATATATGTTTTATTATGAAATTTTAACATCCCACCTACATTTTAGAGTTTTGCTCGGTTCCCTTTGCAATATGATTCTTAAAATTGTTATCAAAGCTATTGATAATCGCATAAAAACTATTTTAGCTATGGAGGCCTTTCACTATATTGCTTAAAGTTGCAACAGAAAGAAAGGCTTTGTCAAGACTAAAAAAGACATGGCTAAGGTATAGGACAGAGAGAAACCATTTCTATTCTTATGAAATGTGTAACTATGGTCTCCTTTTCTATTCTTATGAATGAGAAACCATTTCGTTCTTCTACTTCTTGTTGCATGTAAAATTAAGTAACAAGTTTTAGATAATTTTAGGATTAAAATGCGAAGTTAAGAAAGAGAAATTTGATCAAATTTCATATGGAAAAGGGTTGTTGAAAATTTAATTTGGTTATAAATTAATTTACATGGGCTAGCATGTTGTAGCATTCTTGGGACAAGATTGACCTTAGGGGTTTCCATCTCAGTCATCATGATAATCAATGGGTTATTACCATCCTCATGGTTAAATGTTATTCCTAACCATTTGATTAATATATTTTCCAAGTATATTAATGTAATTCATATTAAATCAAACATTTCCATCTTTATTCTTTACCAAGCTCAAAAGACAATAAATAAAATCTAAGTGATCCTTTTAATTTTTAAAGATTGGGAATAAAAACAACTTGTTTAAGAGGAAGCTAATCACAATAGAACATACTAAAATGAAAACTTCATTACAATCTCATTAATCATTAACTAAAAAGAGTTTTAGTTCATATTGAACTTAAATATTAAAAAGTAAAAATGATAAAACACCATGGAGTTTATTACATCCCAAATAAATGTATACATGAAAGATACAAAAAGAAAATATAAACAAACATCGATTGTTGTACAACTTCATATAATCTCCAGATCTTGAAGTCTAAATGAGAATGGCTTCAAAATGAGTTGGTAGATGGATGATGATGGTGGATTGTAGTGAGAGAAACTAGAATACGAATATTAGAGTTGTTGGAGGGGTTTCAATTAGGGTTACAATCTCTGCCCTAGATTATTCAGAAAGAAAGGACACATCATTGATATAATAAATAAATTCTTATCCTTAGTTGAAATGCTTTCGTATATTAAAGAACAAAAATCACTTCCATCTAGACCCACCATTTTGCGCTCCTTTGATCATCTGTAGTAGTGCACTAAAGTGTTGCAACAACATGTAGTATATGTCCAAAAAAATTCAATAATTGTTTCCTACACAATTAAATTAAATTGATTCTAATTCAATAAAAAAACATTAACACTTAAGGAACTAACATGTTCCATTTACTTATGCAAATAACCCTTTACAGCAACTCAAGACTGTCACAAATTAAAGCTAAAAAATATATCCAATAACTCATATTAAAGCTAAAAATATATCCAATAACTCATATTTCTAAGAGTTATCACACCCCAACCTTGAAACATTGTTCATCCTTGAGGGATGCAAAGAAAAATAAGCAGAAAACAAAAAACAAGTTTACCTAAACACTACCATTGAAATTTCAGTTTGAGCAAAAATATCCCAATGAATTATTAAGACCAAATCAAACAATTTCTACACTATGCTAGCTAGGTCAAGCTATTCCAAAGCTCAAAGTGTGTGTAGTTAGCAATATTGATTATAAGCATTTAGCGTCAATAAAACATTTAATCCTTCTTATTCATAAAATACCACCTTTAACACAAGTCAACAAGGTTTGTTTCCTTCAATTACTAAGGACATTTTTCTTTGATTTACTAGACAACTTAGCCTTTTATTCAACCTATTTTCTTTTCTTTTTCTTTTTTCTACTCTTTCACTTTTGACTTGAATATTAGTAAGCTACTTACTTAGTGAAACAACAATTCACATCACCTTTTACCTAGCCTTTCCTTGTTCACATACTCCACGTGGTTTATAGGAATGGTAGAGGTACAAATGATATAGTACCAAAGCTTGGCTCGAGGTTTCAAAGCCCTTCTCGAACACTTAAATATGTTCACTCCTTTTTCAAAAATCCATTTGGTGCTTTCAATAGTAAGGGACTTAAACATCTCATTCATTTCTTTAATGGAGACGATTTTGACAAATTTGAAATAATCATTGTAACACCTAATTACGTGGGTTTAACAAATTGAGAGAACGACAACAAAAACTTTCATATTTATACAAGACAACAATGTTTTTATAATAAATAATTAATTGTCTGAAAAAAATAATATTGCAAAATCTTCAAATAAATTTTTACAACTAAAATTTCTTTAATAATTAAAATATTCAAAATTAGTGCTCGGATTTCAAAATAAAAATTTTTACAACTAAAATTTCTTTCAAAATAAAAATATTAAATATTTATACATTAAATAATTTTCATATACAATTTGTGTTCATTTTTTTCTTATTAGTGCTCGGATACATATTTTTCTCTAATACAAAAGAAAATATTTAATTAAAATCAAAGCACAATTTCAATTAAGGAAAAAAATAATCCAAATTAAGTAATGATGTCTATCATTTTGTGTTTTTTGTCATAAAAAATAGTACTTTGAGTTTGTTCATTAAATCAAATTTATTCATTCTACTAACTTGATTTAATCATCATTTACTTTTTTAATTCAATGCATATAAATACATCACAATATTTTAATTATATTTTAATAATTAAAATGTAGCAACCATAAAATTACCACAAAATATATAAAAAAAATAATCATTACATATTAAAATTCAATAATTAAACATACATAGAAAGTATCTAATGAAGTTTAAATTAAAATAAATAATAAACATTGAAATATAGTCATTTGGATTAGTAAGTCTTTGCACACACAAAAAAAAGCAAAGTATATTTTTTTAAATAATAAAAATGTAACATTACACATTAAGTATTTTCAAAGTAATTTATAATTTGTGTTCATTTTTCTCTTATTAGTATTCGGCTACATATTTTATTTCTCTAATACAAAATAAAGTATTTAATCAAAATCAGAGCATAGTTTCAATTAACAGAAAAAATAATC
>JBBPBS010000689.1:13697118-13768200 GCA_037974835.1 Cicer judaicum
GATATAAGAAATATAGTTCATTAAGTTAGTCAAAAAAGAAAAGATAAATAATAGTACTCAAGATAAAAAGTAAATCAAAAATAAAAATAATGATCATATAAAAATCAATGTTTATAAATATATCTCAAATGAATTCTTGCAAAGTATATATTCTATTTTTTATAGGAAGAAAGTATTTTAAATGATTGAATGTTTAAAATAAAACAAAAATATATAAAAAAAAATTACTCATTTTTTTAATAATATTTTTAGAGTGAAAATCAGTCATATTTTATTTTAATCTTTTAAATTGTGTATATAAACAATCACACATATTTTTTTAATCATATATTTTATAGTAAAAATCATTCATTTAATTATAAACTTTTCAATTGTTTTCTTTCCTTGAATTCTTTTGTTATACAACCACTATTCTTATAAACTAAAAAATTTACAGATATTGACTTTTTTTTTCATAATATTGATACATTTATACATCAGAAACATCACGTTCCATTTTTAAAAAAAATTTACACTGAAAGAAAATTTTATAAATTACACTAGCGCAACGCGCGGATTATATTCTATTTATATATTAAAAAAATATTCTAAAAATATTATATTGATACATCACATTGTTATGTGTCGTCATGTAACACTAATTTTGCCATATAATTTAATATTATGATGTGACACCTTTAAAATTCATTCATTTTTTAATCTTTATTCTAAGGATTTTTTATTTATATCTCTATAATTAAAAAATCAATAATAACAAATATAACTCCCATTACAATCTTGATTTAATTATCATTTACTTTTTTAAATTATTGCATATAAATACGTTACAATATTTTAATTGTATTCATACCACAAAGCTCATATTGATGTAGAACTTGAGCATGTAAGTATTAAATTCACACTTATTGTCTTCTAGTTGATTATGTGTTAGAGATTTAGACCTTAGACTTCAAAACTAATAGAACTTTTATTGTGGAGACTTGGATTGCATACATCATCAATCCTCTCATAATTAGTTCCATATACATTTTCTTGTTATCAATTTAATATATGATTTATGATAGAGAGAATTATTGAGTACAGAGGGAATTGAAATTGAGATATAAAAGAGAGGATAACTAAAATAAATATAAGGAATGAGTGAAAATGATGAGTTATGGTATGATGGAAGATGTGGCTGTAATTGGAGGGAAATGGTGTGCAATTTGTTTATGATGGGAATGCTATGCTTATGGGTTATCTTAGATCTTAGATCTTTGGGTCTTACATGTTTTACCATTATCATTTTCTTTTCCCTATGATACATTTCTTATTCTCCTACCCTTTGTTCTTTATCAGGGAAAGGTACTATGGTATTTTTATTTTTTTAGTTTTTATGTTCTATTATGAGATGGGATTATGTGAGATTTTTATTGAGGTTTATATGTATTTTGCATGAGTAAATGGCCTCCTCCTTGATCTTGGAGGGTAAGGTAATTTTAGAGATTTTGTAAGACCATGTGCTAATCCCCTTAATAAGAGTAAGTCTTATACTTTTTCATTTTAGACAGAAAATACTTTTTTATTTTCTTTATAATGAAAGGTTGGTAATATTTGAAGGAATTCGGAGTGAAAAAACACATAGTATATATGTAGAACTCTAGAACAAGTGAACAATGTTCTAATTAAAAATGACAAAATTCAAATCTAGATTTAATTGCTTACTGTTTTTTTTTAAGGTGGGCTATGCTATTCATTCCATTCTCTTATTACCTTAATTTCATCTAAGTTTGATATACTATTATTTGTTTAATCTCGTTTTCTGTGCAATAAATTTTTTTGTAATAATTATTTGTAATTTGCATTGTGGATTTATTAACACAGTTTTTTATATTAGGTGGTTCTGTATTGCAATTCTTTTTTTGGGATTTTCAATGTTAGCATAGGCCTAATCGACGCTACTTAGGGTCGGTCTCATCGACACAAATATGTAGCCTCGGCTATTCCGCAATAGATTGTAGCGTCAGTTTAGATCTGGCTTAACCGACGCCACACAGCATCCGACGCTACATAACGTCGGATAACAAAAGCTGACGCAAATGATTAGCTTCGAGTCTTTTAGCGTGAGCCACGACATCGACGCAAATCCGACGCTAAATTGCTATTAGCGTCGACTTTTTGTTCTTTAGCATGAGTTTCAAGCCGACGCTAAATCTTGGTTTTCTAGTAGTGAGCAACCATAAATTACCACAAAATATATGAACACATAATCATCACATATTATAAATCAATAATTAAATTTATGCACGAACAATCCAATAAAGTTTAAATTAAAATAAATAAATAAATATTGAAACATAGTCATTTAAATTAGTAAGCCTTTCCAAACAAAAACAAAAAATAAAGGACATTTTTCAAAACTTAAATATGTTAAAGTATACATTAAATATTTTCAATATACAATTTGTGTTTATTTTTCTCTTATTAGTGTTCGGATACATATTTTCCTCTAATACAAAAGAAGATATTTAATTAAAATCAGAGTATAATTTCAATTAAAGACAAAAATAAATTAAACTTAAGTAGTGATGCATATCATTTTGTGTTTTTATTGTAAAAATTAGTATTTTGAGTTTGTTTATTAAATCAAGTTTGTTCATTCTACTAATTTTTTTTATATCTTTATGATTAAAAAACCAACAATTAAAAATATAACTACTATTACAAACTTGATTTAATTGTCATTTTCTTTTTTAATTCATTGTGTATAAAATACATCACCATATTTTAATTATATTTAAATAATTAAAATGTAGCAATCATAAATTACCACAAAATATAAAAATATGTTCATTGATGATTAAACATATGCACAAACAATCCAATGAAGTTTAAATTAACATAAATAAAAATATTAAAACACAATCATTTAAATTAGTAAGGCTTTGCAACAACAAAAAAAAGCAAGAAGAAGAAGGACTATCGGATATCATCGATCACTCAAGTGCGTCTTTCTCGGATATCATCGATCTCAAAAGGACTATCGTTGTTATTCTCCTACACTACACCAATACATTACCTAAGCTAATGTTACCTTTTTTGAGTATATACCTTATTTTGAACCAACCCATATAGCTATTGAGCCCTATCATAACATTAATCTCGAGCCTCCTCAAGTAGTTATCCCTATTCCACCCACTCTTATTCCTAGAAAACCTGTCGAGTCTACCCCTCAACCTACACGACCACTAAAAACATATCATAGTCATCGCCCACCCTCCGTTGTGCCTGTTCCTGTTCCCATTAGAGACTCTCCTCCAGCCACCACCGGATCCGGCCTTGCCACATGAGCATGACTTTCTCATTCATCTTCGTAAGGATATTCCCACAACACATAATCCATATCCTCATTATATTCATTTGTGTTAGCATCCTCTTTCTCCTTTTCATTACACTTGCTTGTCTTCTCTATCTTATGTTTCTATTCCTAAATCTCCAAGTGAAGCACTATCCCACCGTGAGTGGAAACAAGCAGGTACTTGGGAACTAGTCCCTTTACCTCGTGGGAAGTCTATAGTTGTTTGTCGTTGGCTCTATACGGTGAAGATTGTCCCTAATGGTAAGATTGATCGATTTAAGGCTCGCTTGGTAGCTGAGGGATATACTCAGAATTTTGGGTTGGATTACTGTGATACTATGTCACGAGTTGCCAAAATGGCATATGTCATATAATTTTTCTTCGTTGCATTAGTTTGAAGATGGTATATCTATCAACTTGACATCAAAAATGTTTTTCTACACGATGATCTTGAAGAAGAAATTTATATGGAGCAACCACCAGGTTTTTTTGCTCAAGGGGAGTCTTCCACCATAGTTTATAGTCTACGCAAGTCCCTCCTTCTTGAACTGAATTTGCCCTCAAATTGCAATCTTCTTCAGTTGCATCATAAAGAGACAAATCAGCCACATTAAAATTAGGACTAACACCATACTCACCTGAAAGATCTATTTTTTGTCGACATTATCATTAATTTTGGACAACACTTGAAAAGGTCCATCTCCCCTTGGTTGGAGCTTAGATTTCCTTTGAGAAGGAAACCTTCTTCCTTAAATGAACCCAAAACCAATCACCAGGATCAAACACTACAGTTTTTCTTCCTTTATTAGCTTGTCGAGCATAGCTATCCACTTTCTTTTCAATTTGTACCTTTACCTTCTCATGTAATTTTCGAACAGATTCAGCCTTAGTATTCCCATCCTTATGAATTAGAATAGAACTATTTGGCAAATACATTAAATCAAGAGGGGTGAGAGGGTTAAAACCATAAACAATTTCAAAGGGAGAATAACGAGTAGTTCTAGGAACAACCCTATTATAGGCAAAATCAACATGGGGCAAACATTCTTCCCATGTCCTAATATTCTTTTAGATTACAGCCCTTAGAAGAGAAGAAAAAGTTTGACTTAGTACCTCAGTTTGGCCATCAGTTTGTGGGTGGCAAGTCATGGAAAAGAGAAGTTTAGTTCCAAGCTTACCCCAAAGTGTCCTCCAAAAATGACTAATGAATTTAGTGTCTCGGTCACTCATAATGCTTCTGGGTACACCATGAAGTCTAACTACTTCTTTAAAAAACAAATATGCCACGTGACAAGCATCATCCACTTTTCTGCAAGGTATAAAGTGATCCATCTTGGAGAATCTATCCACCACCATAAAAATTGAATCTTTTCCGCTATTAGAATGTGGAAGACCTAAAACAAAATCCATAGAAATATCAATCCAAGGTGAGTTAGGTATTGATAAAGGAGTATACAAACCATGGGGCATAATTTTAGACTTAGATTTCTTACAAACAATGCATCTTTCACATAATTTGCGTACATCATGTTTCATGTGTGGCCAATAAAATTTTCATGCAACATGTCTAAAGTCTTTTGTACTCCAAAATATCCCATTAATCCCCCTTCATGTGCTTCCTTCACAAGCAAATCCCTAATGGAACTTTTCAGCACACATAACCTCTTTTCTTTAAATAAATAGTCATTATTCTTAAAATACCCATTTTGAGCAGCATGCACACAAGATTTATATATTTGAGAAAATTCGGGATCATGTTCATACAATTCCTTAATTACCTCAAAACCAATAAACTTAGTTTCAAGAGTAGAGAACAAAACATACCTTCTTGAATGTGCATTAGCAACAACATTTTACTTACCTTTTTTATGCTTGATCACGTACTGAAATTGCTTAAGGAATTCAACTTACCTTTGGATTTCTTGGGTCTCTTGGGGGTTAGCTCTATATGTTGGCCTATTGGACAATGAAACACCTGGAATGAGATCAATTTGATGTTTTATACCTCTTATAGGTGGTAGGCCTTGAGGAACCTCTTTGGGAATTACATCTTCAAAATCCTGCAACAAAGAAACAACTTCACTAGAAAAAGAATTGGTAAGATTTGCAACCTTTAAGTCACTCTCCTTGCATAAAAGCAATAGAATTGGCTTTTTTAATTGCATAGCCTTTTTAACCTCTTTTTTTTTTATGAACAAATTTTGTATTTTTCTCTCTTTCTTTTCATTCTCTTTTCTTTTTCCTCTTTCTTTTGACTCTTTTTTTCTTTTCTCTCTTTCTTTTCACTTTCTTTTTCTTTTCGCTCTTTTTTTTTCTTTTCTCTCTCATTTTGGATTCATCCTCACCAACCTCTCTTGGAGACAAAGGAGCAAGAGTAATTTTGCGTTCTTTATGTATAAAAGAGAACTTATTTGTATAACCATCATGGTTACTTTTCTTATCATACTGCCATCGCCTTCCAAGAAATGAATGACAAGCCTCCATCGGAACTACATCACATATAACTGTATCCTCATACTTCCCAATATAAAAATTCACTTCCACGTGCTCACTCACAATTTGCTCGCCTTCCTCACTATGCCGTTGAAGTTTGTATGGTTCTGGATGGGATTTAGTCACTAGGTTCATTTTTGCTACCATTCTTGCACTTGCAACATTAGTGCAGCTTCCTCCATCTATAATTAAAGAACATAACTTACCTTGGATGAGACATCGAGTATGAAAAATATTCTTCCTTTGTGTTTAATCCAAGTCTCTTGATTGGCTGCCCAACATTCTTCTAACCATAAACAAGTATCCTCCCTCAGCAACTTCTTCCTCATTCTTTTCATCACTAGATGTAGCAGATTCAGAAGATGACCCGCTAGAAATATCTCCATTCTCCTTAAGCAACATGGTCTTCTTAGTTGGACATTCAGAAGCTATGTGACCTCTTCCCAAGCATTTGAAACATTTAATTTCACTACTTTTTTTTTTCTTATAAGCATCATTGGATTTATTTTGAATTCTCTGAGGTGCAATCATGGATGTGTTTCATGAAGTACTTCCCTCCTTCTTATTTCTATCCTTCCAACTATAGGAGTTAAAGTTAGAAGAATTCTTTCTGACATCTTTTCTTTTCTGTTGATGTTCTACCTTAGTAGCTTAATGCACTAAGTCCTCCAACTCCACATAATTTTGTAATTCCACAACATCACTTATATCACTATTCAACCCCTGTAAGAAACGTGCCATAGAAGCTTCCCTATCTTCACTAATATTTGCTCTAATTAAGCACACCTCCATCTCCTTATAATAATCATCCACACTTTAGCTACCTTGTGTGAGCCTTTGAAGCTTATTGTGAAGGTCTCTATGATAGTAAGAAGGAACAAATCTGTTTCGCATTAACCTCTTCATCTCCATCCAAGTATCCATCATTGGTTCTTCACAGCTCACTCTTTCTTTTTGTAATTGGTCCCACCAAATGAGTGCATAATCAGTAAGTTCCATGGCTGCCACCCTTACGTTCTTCTCTGCCGTGTAGTTATTGCATGAAAAGAGTTGTTCAATTTTCATCTCCCACTTAAGGTAGGCCTCCGGATTACTTTTTCCTTGAAAAGATGGTATTTTAAGCTTCACTCCCTCTATTATATCTCCTCTACCACCACCTTCAATTTCTCTTCTCCTCCTCCTACCACCGTCATCACCATGATTTTCTTGATTTTCTAATTGTTCAATTCTAGCATGTAAATCTTCAGTATGTTTCCTCAACATTCTTTGCATTTGAGCCGTTATAGCCTCCACTAACAATCTGTTGTTTACTCCTTGAGGAGGACTATCATCACCACCTATTCCTGCCATACTTTAAACAAACAAAAGAAAATAAGTAAATTGAAAAAAATAAATGACCTCACCACACAGCTCACGTGTTTACACTCTTGAATTTGTCACTAGTGTTTCACTCAATTTGGTTTTTTTTATATAATGAATCTCTATTGCCTTTTTCCACTCAATTTCTTTCTTCAAGTTCTTAATTGAATCAACAAGAATTTTAATATTTTGAACCAAAAATCAGTATGAAGAATTTAGAGTAACACAAAGCAGTAGTAATGTGATTGGAAAATTAATCTAAGGAATTTTGTTAAACAGGTAGTGTGCACTACTTTTAACAATACTATTTTTTTGTATTTTTTTTCAAGTAGCAACAACACACCAATTAACTAAGAACAACAATTGAACAAAACAACACAACCAACAATTTAGGTTTCACAAGAAAAAAAAATGCATAAACAAAATTTTCCTCAATTCCAAACCTAGAGACAAGCTATGATACCAAATGATATAATCCTAATAGTCATGGTTCACTTTAAGGATCGTTCTAGGTCTCAAACTTACAAATTTGAGTGAAAGTCACGTGTTTCTGGGTAACACGATAAACAAAGTTACGAAACTTCGATTCGACCGATTCCAAAACGAGGTGAAGGATGACGTTCTGAAATGCAAGTTAGGCTGTTGAATCACAGGAAACAAGTATGTAGAACTCGAGATATGATCGCAGGTTACTGAATGCAAAAATTGATAGAATTTGAGTATTAGAGTTTGATATAAAGGAAACTCAAAATTATTATTCAATAAACGAAACAAGAACAAAATGGTGCCACAATCTAGGGATTTGTAAACCAAAAAGAACGCCAGAAGGGTTAACAACCTTGGTAAGTTCAAGATGAATTCTTTCAAGAACTCTAGAGAGCAAAGCCTCACAAAAAAACAATATTCAAAATTTGCCTTAAGAAAAATAAGGGTTTGCCTTTTATAATAGCAACTCCTAAAAAGTTCTGTAAATTTGGCCTAACTGAAATTTTTACAATTACACCCAAATTTCTTATTAATTTAGTCTATTACTTTAATTAAAACTAATATTAAAATTTGATAACACATAAATGCCGCCTTCATTCCATAGCTTCTTCAATTTGGGTTAAGTAATTGACTATCTTGGGCTTCAATTCTTCATGAATTGTACTTGCTTCAAATAAAGTGGTTATCAAGTTATTTAGAACCTTCTTCGCCTTCTTTGACCTTACTCTTGTCATTGGGGTTCCAAGACCTTGAATATCCTCTAGGCTTTCTTCCTTGGTTATGCATTATATGTCCTCATCACTCACCCATTGATAGCAGATCAACGTCTGCGTATTGTATACTTTTCGGAGGAAATTTAATATCTTGGAAGAGCATGAAACAAAATGTTGTGGCAAGATCCAACATTGAGAAAAAATAGAGGGTCATGGAACTAGTAACATATGAACTCATTTGGTTGAAACATTTACTAAAAGAACTTCAATTTGAATAGGCTTGAGAAGCTAAAATTTATTGATTTTGATAGCTTTATTTGATAGGTTAATTTGATGCTTTTAATTCGGTTTTAGTTCTATTTTACTACCTTTTTGTTTTGTTGAGATTGCAATGAGAAGTGAAGAAATTGGTGAAACATTTTAGTGCAAAAGAGCCTTTAAGTCAAGTCCTGCAGTCATGGTGCATCCTAATCAAGAAAATGTAAGAAACTGAAGTTCCAACAAGCATTATTGCTTGGCCATAATGGTCATTATAGCCATAATGAATGAACGAGAAGAAGAAAAACAAAAGAATTTATCACTCCAAGTCAGCAAGGATTACCGCATGGTAGTAATGGTCATTATGGCCATATTCTGCTCATCTTCTGCTGCTGAACCTTTTACTGTCTGGCAGTAATGGTCATTATGGCCATAATTTGTTAATCTTCTGCTGCTGAACAAATTTTCTTTTGTAAAATTTTGATGGTTTCTTGTAATTAAAGCTCATCAAGGCACTTAGGCTATAAAAAGGGAGAAAAAACTCAGTCTTAGACACACATTCCTACTCCCAATCTCTTGTTACTCTTTCTTTTTTTCTCTTCTTGTATTTCTCTTATAAATTTTATAGTTTCAATTATATTCAGTTTTCTATTTTTGCTTTGGTATTTTACTATGTTATTTTATATTTCCAATGTTTTATATTTAAGCCTTGATTCTACTATGATCATACGTAAGTAGATCTTCCTTGTCTTGAGATTGTAGGATTTCCAATGTTGGATCTCTAACAATTTCATTTCTTTTTGTCATGGTGTTGATCATTTAATCCAATCTTAGTAAAACTCATATTCATACTTTGATATCAAATAATATATTGAAAGGTAGATTCGATATTTGACGCCTAAGATTGGACAAGAGAATCAAATCATGAAAATAGATTTTGGTTCTCTTGAAATCATGAAAGGTATATTCTCTTAAAGGATTTTGCTAATACATCAATCATGAAAATAGGTTGGTTATTAGTTTAAAATACACTTTTGTTCTTTGAAAGAAATCATTAGTTATAATTATTTATCTAATTTTTAACAGTTTACAACCCATAACTCAAAATAGGTTAGTTTATTGTATCCATCATTTTGAAAAACTACAATCCCGAGGCTTTATTTTTATTGTGAATTTTAAACCAAAAACCATTATCAACATTTACTGTTTTAGCTAATTCTCATAGTAAAGAGGCACTAGTACTCATAACAGTGTCCTTGTGGGAACAATAATTTTTACAATGCGATAATATTGTGCACTTGCGGTCTTATCAAATTTTTGATGCCGTAGTCGAGGACTTTGTTTTTTATATTAATTATTTTTTTCTATACCGATTAAACAAAAAATTTAATTTTTCATTTTCATATTTTTTTTTATTATTGATTTTTCTCTCTTTGAATGCGAAGAATGCGAAGTCTTGGGAATCTTGTTGAACCAATACCCAAGATAGAAAGATTTTTCCATATGAGCATAAGAGAGAGAAAAAATTATGAACAAGAAAAAGATTTAAAAATGGCTGAAAATAGAACCTTGAAAGAATATGTCTCTCCCAATACTATGATATTGCATTCGAGTCTTACGTGCCCGACGGTAGAGGCTAACAATTTTGAATTAAAACCTTTGTTGCTATCTATGGTACAACAAAACTATTTCTCTAGTACTCCAAAGGATGACCCAAACCTCCATTTGTTTATTTTTACAGAGTATTGTGATACTTTGAAAATGAATGGAGTGACTAGTGACACAATTAGACTAAGCTCGGGGTGGACAACGGGCGGGTCCGGGCAGTTTCAGGCCCGAATTCTAAATCCGGTCCAATCCGCGGGTGGTTAAAAGAGACCCAATTTCGCTCAATTTAAATTCACGGTTTGGGTGGCTGTCGGGTCACGGGTGCGCGGGTCTTACGGGTGGAAAAAATCAGGTCAGACACTTATTGGGCTATGTAACATTTGTTGTTTACATTGACTTTTTTGTCCAATCAAGTCCGTAATTTTTTTTTGGGCCATTCAAATTTTACCAAGCATTTTTATATTAATTTAAGCTGTTAATTTGAGTAAAACAATTTTGTTAATTTATTCCTTTAAAATTAAACTCTTCTTGACTCAATTTTGTTAATTTATTCTTTTGATAATTAACCCTTTTACAACACAAAACTAATCAAAGTAGTAATACTTTTATTTATCAATATATTAATCTAATTTTGTATCACTTTTAAATTTATTATTTTTCCTTTAAAATTTAGATATTGTCCCATTTTTTCATTGATTGATGATGAACTATAAGACCATAAATCAACATAACAAGATTTAAATATTCAATGGTACTCCATATCATTTCAATTTACAGATGAAATTAATTTCAGCCAAAAACCTGCACATAGAACATATTTTAAATTAGAAACCAAATTATTAAGAATAGATGCAATGTAATTAAAATAAAATAAAAAACAAAACATCTTAAACAAATGATAATCAATATCCATGCCTTAAACTTGAAATAAAATTGTAAGGAAGATTATACATCTTTTTAAGAATAAAACAAAACAAAAAAAAACCCAGAATACCTCAAACAAACCATAATCAATATTCAAGCCTTAATCAAATACAGAGAAAACCTATAAGTGTTCTTTAAAGAAACTGTATAATAACAAAATCTAGAAACCCTAAGTATTAAACAAAATACAAAAATATCAAAAAACGTAAGTCTCAACTCTAAAATCAAAACCTAAAAAAGCCTTTTCATAAGACATCATAAACAAAAAAATAAAAACATTAAAAGATATACCTTTAATAGTAAATGAATGGTGATACTTCAACTCTTCAATACTTCAAGTTTGTTCGATTATTAACCTAAACAATGAAAATAAAATACATGTTAGCCAAATATGTTGAACGAAAATGAAAAGCCTAAATTTGAAAGAAAAAAAAAAAGCTACCAAATAACTAAAAGAATGAAGGATGTTAGACTTACAATGGAACCACGACAAACATAAATTGGGACGAGGGTCTCAAAGAGAGACTTGAAAAAACAAAAGAGCTTGGGTTTAACATTCTTTCTCTGAAAGTGGAAACGGGCGAAGAGAAAGACAAGTGAGCTGTGTGGAGGCGGAATGAAAAATTAGGGTTTGACTATTAACATTAGAATTTATACTTTGGATCGCAGTAGGACTTGGACTATAATATTGGGCCTGTTGCTTTCTAGTGGCCCAAATGCCCCCACATATATATACGGTCGGGTTCGGTTTATTACAGTCCCGTTTTTACAACCCAAACCCGCCCATGTATAACCAGCCCAATCCACATTTCTCCATCCGCTTACCCGTTCTACCCGACTTTATCTGCTCGTGTGCGTATTTTGGGCCTTGGGCCGGTCGGTTTCGGTTGGGCCATCAATTCTTGTCCAGCACCTAGTTAAAGCAAGCATTATTTGTTAGATATTTTCCACCAAGCAAAACTGCACAATTGAGAAATCAAATCACAAGTTTTTCTCAAAAAGAAGGACAATCGCTCTATGAAGCTTGGGAGCGCTTTAAAGAGATTTTGGGATTGTGCCCTCGTCATGGGTTGGAGAGATGGCTAATCATCTATACATTCTACAACCAATGGTTAGATCTCCCAGTTTCCAAGAACCAAGGTCTTTCAACAGACCCCAAAAATCTAGCTTAGAAAATTTTCTAGAAAATTTTGTGTTGACTCAAACCAAACAAAATGAGGAGTTTAAAAATCAAGACTAGTCAATGAATGAAGAACTTAGGCAGTTAGCATCTAAGGTATATTCCATGGTCACACACAATAAAATGTTGGAAACACAAATCACCCAAGTGGTTGAACAAGTTGCTTCATCCTCTATATCTTTTGGTGTATTCCATGATACTGATGCTCAACAAGCTGTCTAAGTGGTCGGTGATTGATGTTATGAACATTTTATATTTTAGTTATCTAAGTGGATGGTGACATGTCCCGTGAGCATCAATATCGTTATCATGACATGTCATATGCATATTTTATATTAATAAAACTGATGTGGTATATTTTAAAGTTATTTACTTTCATCGTTAACTTTAATTAAAAATGCGGAAGTGAGTTTTCTTTTACACAGGAATAATTGAATCCTAGTTAATTTCAGTCAATTTTGTTTTTTTCTTAAATTTCACCTAAAAAGAATCTATTATAATTTATTAAAACAAACCCCTAATTTATTTTGTTGTCATCTCATCACTCTATTTGCCACATGCTTCTATTTTTTCTGCATCATAAATATTCCTAGGTGTCACACTAGAATTATTTTCTACTTCTCTTATTATTATTATTATTATGTTTTTTTTTATAATTTTTTTTTTGATAATATTATTATGCATTTCTCGTTACTTTCAAATTATGTCCATCAATTATATGAGTCATATTTTACATCATCAATCTTCATTTCACATTCATGCACAATTATTCTACTTAGTGGTGAGTAATGATTCACTTCTTCTTCCACTCCCTCTTCTTATCATGTATTTTTTTTATAACATTATTATACATTTGTCATTACCCTCAATTTATGTCAATCAATTACACTTATGAGTAATATTTTACACAATCAATCCTCCTTTCACATTCATGCACAATTATTCTACTTAGTGGTGAGTAATGATTATATACGATAAAAATTCAATTACTTATTCAATTCAATAGAAGAAGAAAAAAACGACCTAATCACTCATAAATAGTCTCACAAATGCTCCTTATCCAACCATTTGAATTATCTCAACATGCTTACGACAATAAATCAGTATAAATCGGTCGAGGAAAGCACAACAAATCAGACATTACTTGCAATCTAATTATTCCATTAGTTGAAAATTCAATTACTCATTCAATTCAATAAAAAAAAAACCACACAACCGCTCATAAGTATTATCTCAAGATGCTAAATTAGTATAAATCAATCAGGGTGAGCACAACAAATCAGACTCTAATTGCAATCTAGATTATGATTTGAAATTTACAATCTCCATTATGCGGCAATGTCAATTTCATTTTAGTCGCAATTACTTATTCAATTCAATGAAAGAAAAGAAAACCACATAACCACTCGTAAGTATTCTCACAAATTCTCATTATCCAACCATTTGTATTATCTCAACATGTTAACAACAATAAATCAGTATAAATCGGTTGAGGCGAGCACAGCAAATTAGACTTTACTTGCAATCTAATGATTCCATTAGTTGAAAACTTAATTACTCATTCAATTTAATGAAGAAAAAAAATACCACATAATCGCTCATAAGTATTGTCACAAATTCTCCTTTATTCAACCCTTTGTATTATCTCAACATGCTAAATCAATATAAACCAGTCAGAGTGAGCACAACAAATCCAGCTCTAATTGCAATCTAGATTATGATTTGAAATTTGTAGTCTCCGTTGTGCGGCAATGTCGATTTCATTTCAGCAGCAATCACGGCTACAAACCACAATTTAAAATCAAGACCCAAAAAAAACTCAATAACTTGATAAGTCCCCTCTGCCTCGAATCAAATGGTAATGCAAAGTTAAAGATAAAACATGTGAATAAGAAGATTAGAGTTGAACGGAGAATATTATTTTAATTTTTAGGTAGACTTCCAACTTTACAGTATTTTTTCACAAACAAATAATTGCATTCATAATTTAGTAATAAACAATTACTATGTTATTTCAAAAAAAAATTGTGTATTGCAATAATTTTAAGCACGGTGACTTTTAAAATTGGAATAGGTTTTACGATGTAAATTAAGCCAATCAATATTTTTCAATTCGACATTTGTTCATGTCAATCAACCACATGCGTCATATATGAGTGTTGTTGTTATAAATTTTTTTATGAAGGTGTGGCATATTCCAACAATATGTTTAACAGTTTTTACAAACATTGATGTTATATCTAAATTTGTTGCACTGATTACTATGTTATACTTATAAAACTTAAATTAAAATATCAAAAGTCAACAATATGGTTATCTCACTTATGTTCATTCAAGTGTATGATTAAATATTTATTTTATATCAAGTTGCAATATTGTATGTAAGTTTTTCTCATGAGTTCTTTATATAACAACTATAGTTATGATTTTACCTCATTTTAATTTTTATGATCATATTCAATTATTCCAAATCAATAGAGTAATATTGCAATATAACTATATTTATAATACGTAAAAATATTACTTATAAAACTTCAAAAATAATTTAATTAAATCCTGTACAATGCGCGGACCATAGTCTAGTTTAATTTATTTTAAAGCATAAATGAACATCCATCTAGCAATTGAAAGTTTAAGTTAGCAAAATAAGTAAATAAATATTATTTTAATAAATTGAATTGCATTCTTGTACAATATATATATATATATATATATCAAGCCATTTTTTAGCGCATATTTTATTTATTATATGATAAACCACTTCTAAGAAGAAGAAAAAATTATAGTCGTTTTTAAAAGAAAACAAATACCTTTAGGTAATGCTTTGGATCAAAATTTGGTGCGTTACAAAGTTTTTGATCGTTGTTGTGGTTGCATGAAATCAGCATGTTAAATAATAACTTGTATAGAATATTTGGAGATTTTGAATAAGCATTAAAAACCTGTCTAAATCCATCTTCATAATTAATTCAACGTATCTTGATAGAAAGTGGCAGAAAAATCAGAGGAAAACATTTCAGAGGATCTAATGCAGTCAGAGTGTGACACCTCAATCTTTTTAAAAGCGCCAGTGAAGTGTATTTTCTTACCTCAAAATAATTGAAAATTGGAACCCTTTTTTCTAAAAATGTGAATTAACTTTTTTTCCTTTAAAACAACTCAAATAAAAATAATGCATGCAACACTTAAACGAAAAAATTACATAAATACATATATCATATGTGCCAGTAGACTAAGACAGTAAACCTAAAATATATAGAACCGAAAAATACATTGGGGATATCAGTCCTATTAGACCACTACTCATACGCCCAGAGGGTAGTCTCGACAGACACATACGCTGAAGTGTTACTCCAAGAATGTTATCCCCTATGGTCACGTTAAAAAATTGAGCATGGACCCACAAACAAAAATTAACTGTCAAAGTATGTCACATATACAGTCATCCCAAAATAAAATAAGTACATCCGCCAAAAGAAAAGGTACAACAACCCCATACAAAATCCAAATCTGATCATAAGACTAACAACTACAATAACATGGGTGACCTTCACATACAACATATTTCATCTTCTCATATCATAGAGGAAACAATCTCCTCATATCTAGATCCACCAACGAGATAGGTGGCTTGGTGAAGTCGACATCTGGAACGAACTTTCCACCTCCAAAAAGACGGTAAAGGATCCTCCACCGGGAAAGGAATCTTTGACTCGACCCTCGGTGACACCAACTATTTCAACAATCAAAGAGACCAAAACTTAAAGATCAAAGTTTCTAAGTAAAAAAATCATTCTTTTAAAGCAAATACTGATAGTGTTTCAAATTTGATTTTTCCTTTAAATCTACTATCACAATTCATCGAAATTTAGTATAAAATTAAATTTTTTGTAAAACTCTAAAATGTTGTAAAACACAATATTTTATTAGATCCATTACTACAACATTAACAAAAGAACAACAACTTTCAAACATATTTATTTTAAAAAAAATTAAATAACTCAAAATTAAAATTTCCTTTCATAAAAAAAAAAAAACCATCTATAGTTTAAACTATTTGCATTTAAACAAGAAAATAAGAGAGAAAAAAAAATAAATTCATCCACGCCAACCCACAACACATTGGCTTCCGCCAACTAAAAGAGAAGAGAATTTTTTTTTTCTTCTTTTTCATGTAACTAAATCAACTTACACAAAAGGAAAAGTAACTTACAAAAATAATAATAAAACAAGAATAAGCATAACGAGGCTTAACCCAAACTAATTCTATAAAAAAAATTAAAAATTGGTTACTAAAATGAGCTCTTCTCCCGTAATTAGTTTCAAAAAAGATTTGTATTTTATCATTCTCTATAGTAAATACAAATCAATCATAATATTTTACATTGACATCTTTCGTACAATGATGTTTCATAGATATATAATGACTTTTAGAATTTCTTTTTTTAATTAAAGATATAGCATCGTTAACTATAACTTTTAGTTTAAAGGTTATTAATCTTTTTATGAGTGTTAAGTACAATTTAAGTGGTATTTTATTTGTTTATTTGTATTTATAAGTAAGGAATTATAATTAATATATATTTAAATTAAGGTAGTTTAACTAAGTGACACCAAAGAATTGTAAGAAGAAATTTTGGATGTAAAATTGAAAAAGACTAACATAACTACTAATTTACTTAAATTTATCTTTAAAAAATATATTTTAAAGATTAATTTTTTAAAGATAAATAATGATATTGAATATTTCATTATTCTGAGAAGCAAGATTAAAAGTAAAATAATAATTTTATAAATAATTGATTTTAAATATAGAAATAGTGTTAAATGTGAATTAATTTGTTGAAACGTTGTATTTGCTTAAAGTAAATTTTAATTTCAGTTGTTTTTAAAATAATTTTATCCAAAAATATTTGTTTATTAATTATTAAAAAATTCAAAATCTTAAAGAATAAAATTCCGTTGAGCAATTTTCTAATTAAAAAAATAATAAACGATTAAATTCACATTATTTAAAATTTTAATATTTTATATTTTATATTGTGGGATGAATTTGAACTCTCTTGTGTTGAATACATTAAACATATAAGAGGTTCGTTTGAAGATCGTAGTTACGAGAATATCATAATTATGAGATGTGAAATGTCATTTAACTGAAATTTGATACTATTTTAATATAATAAAATAGAATATATTGATATTGATTTTGATTTTGATTGTCTGTGTCACTTGCATTTTTACTCAAAAAACGAACAGACATTAATTACTTAAATATAAAATATCTAATATTTCTATACAATATCTTTAATACACACAATTAATCAATAACAAATGTTTTCATAGATGTGTTTGTTTCTTGTAACACCCCAAATTTAATAATAAATTATTTTATTTATCTAATGAGATTTTAAAGAATTAATTTAGTATTGCATGCGTTTACAATACGTGTTGACAAATAATTATGATTGATTTCCCTATATGTGTATTTGCTATAGTTTGATAATTTCTCATGTGTTTGACTTAATAATTTATTTAAATTATTGATATGGATATTAAATATATTTTTATCCTTTTATTAATTTTAGATTGTTATTATTTTTAAGTGAAATATGTCATCCTTATTACTAACTAGATGTTTAATAATTAAACTTATTTATTTTTATTTTAATAAAAGTAAAGTTAATAAAAAAAGTTTTCAATAATAATAATAATAATAATAATAATAATAATAATAAGAAGAAGAAGGAGGAGGAGGAGGAAGAAAGAGAATAGGAATAAGAAAAAGACCGGAACAGTTTTTCCTCTTCCTTCATCTTCTTCGTATATGCCGCCGCCATAACCATTTCCTCTCGTTTCTTCTCTCCTCGACCACGATCGTTACAATGGTTGTCTTAGAAAACTGAGACCACATTCGTGATCATTGTGACCTCCTCTTCCATTCTCAACTTGAATTGCAAATTGAAACGCCATATTCCTCTTTGTCAAAAATCACGCCTCCAACTTTTGACCAAGATTTCGGCCATCACGATTATCACCAAGCAAAACCGAGACCATATATGGACTCCATGAAACACCCTCTTTCATTACCTATGCTCGAAATCGCCAATCGTTATATTTTAAAAAATGGGTTTCCACCATTGTCACGGCTGTTTTCTTGAATTCCGGACAACACGTTCATCATCTTGAAAAACTGATATCGTTTTTAAATTCCTCTCGTTGAAACCTTCAAGAAGCACTACTCATTTGTCGACATCTCTGGTTGCTGAAAATCATTATGGTCCTTATATCTTATGAAAGCGTCAAATTCAGGTACGGGGTGAGAGTGAGTTCGAATGCATGAGTATAAATTAAGTGAGATGAACGGGAATACCGTATTTCCCACAATTAATTCGGAGCTCACTACGTATGGCAGAAGTCCTTTGAGTAATAATTGATTTATGAACAAACTAGAATTTTGTAGGTTAAAATATGAATTAGAAAATTTTATAGGATGTTGTTTGATTTGATTTTTGAAGATCGTGCAATAGTTGAATTATTATGGAATTGTGTATTTGATGCATTATGTGCTTTGTTTATATCTATCCTTGATATTGATATATGATATAAAATGTGATGAATTGTAATTATTTGCCTTGCAATTGATGTGGTGTGTGTGAATGATCTAGTATTATTATTATTATTATTATTATTATTATTATTATTATTATTATTATATGTGAGTGAAGACCCTTTATTATTTGAGATGACGTATTATGGTGATGAACTCTGAATGTAATGTATGACTATAGAAATCTACAATGACGATGTGTACTCTTTGACTTGTGATATTACCACCTTGATGAATATCATGAAATGCATATTGTATTTAATTGAATAGTGACGAATTCGACCCGTGCCAATGATGGTTCTCTTAATAGAGTAAGTAACCTATGAAAAAGAGGGGAGAAAGTAGTTGTTGACAGTTTTTGAAGTAGAGATTATTTGGTCATCATATAGGTAGGGCCTGACAAGCCTAGTGATTATGGGGAAGTACAATTGAATGAGCCTGATTGTGGTGGTCTGTTGTTGAGCCTTAGGGCAAGATTGTTAGACCTTGGAGGTATTCGGGTGGGGAATTCCTAAGTGACTTAGAGGTAGCACTCCAAATGTCGGGAGCTACCATGCAACACACGTTTACCTCGACTGTCACGTATATGTGTCTCGGTTTGAGTTGAGGGGATCTTTGAGGACAGGGCCAATTTGAATTGTCCGTCCACTTGCGTGGTGGCATAGATCAAGCCTCCTAACCAAGTACTTCAGAGTTAGAATGGTACCAAAGAAAGAGAAGGAGTCTAGAGTATAAGAGCATGCATAATATTACTTGATTTGTGTATTTACTTACTTGATGTTGTGGATTGTATCAATGTTTTACCTTGATTATTCTTGTTGTTGAGATTTGATATGATACGGTGTTTAATATTTTTTTTACGTGTTCTTCTCCATTATTTTATACTATTACATGTTTTCGAAGCTCACCCCTCGTTGCTTGTGTTTGGCGCTTGCGAGAATGCAGTTATTTCAGGTTATCGATTGGTGATCCACACTCTGATAGGTGATACTGGGTGGGAGTAATTTGTCGCATTTTATTGAGTTATTAAAAAATTTAGATATTTGTAAATTCGATCGATCAATTGTGTTTTTATTTTTATTCAAATATAGAAATTAATTGTCTATATGTTTAGAGCGTGTTTTTATGTCAAAAATTTTATTTAATAAATCTCAACTATATTCGATATTCAAAGATTTTTAATTGAAAATTTTTATGCAAGCATTTTGTGTAAGTGTGAGTGTGACGTCCTGAACCTTATAGTTCTATTTAAAATTTGTAGACTCTATTTTGGAACTGCTGCGAATCTCTTTTAAAACTAACGCGTTTTACCTTCAATTTCAATTTGGGTTTAGGGTGTCACAATTCTCAAGAAATAAAAACCGAACCTAATAAAAAACTCCATTATAAGTTTAAAACCAATTACATGTCTCATATATGTTCACTGTGGGATCTGAATCATCTGCTTGTATTACTAATATTCCACCTATTTTTCGATTTTTTTTCTTTATAACAACATTTCATGAAGATATAAACTCATGATGGGACTAATCAAGACATTGTTGAAATCAAATGATTTAGGAAAAAAAGTTAAGGAAACTAAAATTTGAAAGGGAATGGTAGCAGCAGCTACAAGGGGTTATCAAGGCATAGATGTTGATACTTATTAGTTGTAACAGATTGTTATAATACTACTTACAAGTTACAACGATTAAAAAAAAAATTGCTAGTAAGAAAAAGACCCGTAAATGTAGAATTACCGAATGGATCTTAAATTGCAATTGATATTGTGGCACAATTATCTTATTTGACAAGTTATAATTAACTAACTTGCTAATGATCTGTATGTTGTAAGTCGTTCCCTCAATATCAAATGACAGATCATTAGAGGCTTAATCCCATGAAATTCAGAAAATAGCTCATGAGATCATGTCTGAATGTATGAATTTAGTGAACAAATTCAAATTGATGTTATAATTGACAAACTGCCTCCTGCCTAGAAAGATTTTAAAAATTCTCTCAAGCATAAAACAAAAGAGTTTCCACTAGATAGTCTAATAACCCGTCTCCGAATTGCGGAAGAATCCCATAAACAAGAAGAATAAATTCATCAAGGAAGTTTTGAAGCCAATCGACAAACAATTTAAGAATCAGAACCACAATCAAAAGAACAACAACAAGAATAGGAATCCTCCAAAGGTCTCAATTATAAAGCAACAACCACTTCCTATAAATGACTCTATCCCTCCACTTCTCTGCTTTAAATGTGGGAAACAAGGTCATATGGCACGCAAGTGTAGGAATAGACCAAGCTTTGCTCAACAGACTAACTTGACAGAAGAGAAATTCATAGCTATGATAACTAAAATCAACATTGTTGGTGGAACAGATGGATGGTGGACGTGTGCACACTATAGAAATAAGGAAAAATTTGGTTTCTAGTTTTCTTCTGAATAAGGCAGAGTTTACTCAACCTATAGAGGTATGTTTGTACACTATTTCAAAAAATAGTATTTTTATTGGGAAATGGTACGCCACTAATGGCACATTTAAATTAAATGTTGAAATTAATAAAATGTCTCCTTCTACTTACCTGTTATCTCATTTTAACATTTGGCATGCTAGACTTTGTCATTCGGAAAAAAAAAATGTTATTTTATCACTTTTATTGACGATTGTTTTGACTATACTTTTGTATATCTAAAAACAAAACATTTTCTTATGAGATTTTGAAGAAAAGACAATCGAACTTGTCCTGTTTTCAAATTTGGTGTTGTCTGACTTATGTCAGAATCTCCGATCCCGAGCGAGTTAAACTCACTAGTAGAGCCTATGAATTTGTATTCATTGGGTATGTTGTAACCATCAAAGTGTATATGTTTTATGACCTAAATACAAAAGTGACCATGGAGTCAGATGATGTTGACTTTTATGAAAATAGATTCCCTTTAAAATCGAGAAATCATGGGAGAGCGAAGCAAGTCGTGTTCTTGTGATTAGGAGCACTAAAAGCAACAAACAAGGCGAAACATAGCCTTGAAGAAGTAAGAGAGCTAGAGTTGCTATTCATTACTTGGTGCTATTCATTACATGGTGGTACACCAAATGGATGTTAAAACTATTTTTTCTATATGGAACAACCTGAAGGTTTTGTGATTCATGGACAAACATGGTATGTAAGTTAGATCAATCTATGTATGGTCTTAAACAAGATCCTAAGCAATAGCATGAAAAGTTTGATAACTTGATTACATCATATGAGTTTAAAGTGAATGAAGGTGACAAATGTATTTATTACAAATCTGAAAACGAAATTTGCACTAACATATGTCTCTATGTAGATGACCTACTCATATTTGTTTCAAACATTCATGATGTAAATATTGTGAAATCATTGTTGTGTAACAACTTTTATATGAAAGACCTCGGAGAAGCGAGTGTAATCCTTGTAATCAAGATTACTAGGTTAGAAAAGAGAAATTCTTTGGATCATTCTCACTATGTTGAAAAGATCTTAAAGAAATACAAATATTTTGAATGTAAACCTACTTGCACACCATATGATCTAAGTGTGAAACTTTTTAAAAACCTAGTGAAGGTGTTAGACAAACTAAATATGTGAGCATATGTAAGACCCACATTGTTCTCTATTATTAGTAGTGTGTGAAATATATTATTATTTTTTTCAATAATTTATAATCTAGTTGTTATTATTTTATTGTTTATTCAATTGTTAGTTTTGAAAAGTATATATGTGTATGACATGATTTATTTAATTTGACTGAATATTTTTGCTAAATATTTCAAAAAAAATGCTTATAATAATGACACGACTTAAGTATTTTTTTAAAACAAAACAATAAAGAAATTTTAGATTAGTCAACCACCTAAATGTAAGTTAGTGAGAAAAATCATATAATTCTCTAGTTGGTAATTAGGTTAGGTTAACAAGAAAGAAAAAAAAAATGTATAAGTCCTAGTTAATAGCAACTGTATGTTAGAAATAAGAAAAGGAATATTAAATCCTAAATATTGTATGAGAGTGAGAGAAGGGAAAGAAACATCAATGAGAAGGGAAAGAAACATCAATGCAACCACGATGAGAGAAAGAAAGAAAATCGATTTTGGTGGTCTATGGTTATGCAAGGAACTTGCTCTGACTCCATTCAAATTTTAGTATGTTATCTCTAACTTTAAATTTGACTTATTAATATAATCAATATTTTTACTTTCTTTCTCTGATTAAATTTGATAAAATCTTTGATTTTGAAAAGATGATTTTTTATACAAAATTTATGTTTGTAAATTAATATATTAATTTTTATGGTAAAGTTATTACTGTTGTTACTGATAAAAAAAACTTCTTTTTAGTAAATGGATTTATGGTGATGGATAATTTTGAAAATTTTATTTGATATTATTATTATTATTATTATTATTATTACTATTATTATTATTATTATTATTATTGTGTAAGAAATCATTTTTAGTTTTAAAAGCAAAATTATGATATGCAATTTATTTTTTTAGAAGTGTTTTTGATTTTCTTAAGATATTGATATAGAAACCGATTTTTATTAGAGAAAATGTATATCAATGTCGACAATTAATTTTCATATATTAGAAGTCGTTATAAAAGTTAGATCATGTTTTAATCGATAGAAGTAGTTATTGGCTACAAACTCAATTGTTATTTGGTTAAAGTTTTATGTTGTGATAGTTTAAATGTTGAATAAATTTTTAGAAACCTTATTGATCTTATTGATGTTAAAAATAATAATTTTTCCAAAAGTAGTAAATGTGTTGAAAGTTTTTTTTATAGTTATTTCTTTTAGAAGATTAAAGTTATAATTTTTATGAGACAATTATGTGGAGATTGTGTTGAATAATAATAACAATGATAATTTGGTTGTTTTAAGAGAATTTGTCTAAATTTTAAACTAAACCTAAACTTTATTTGAGTAGGATTTAATAGTTGAAAGACAATTAAATACTAAGTTAATTATCACTTATTTGAAAGTGTGAACCAAGTTGAACAAAAGTTTGTGGCGCATAATTCTAGAAACAACTTTGATAACGGTAAGGGCATCACTCAATTCGCTTTCCTAATTGAATTATATGTTATATAAATGCACTGTGATGTTATGTATTAGTTATGTTTGTGTGTTATCTTCAAAATATGTGTGTTATATGAATTATATATTTATAAGTGATATTATGAGATTAAGCAATTTGCGTATTTTGATTGGTATCGAGTGGTTATTCAAGGTGTTGACTTAGTGTCTAAACTAGATTGGTTTAAGACAAGGTTGAATAATTTTGGACACTCTAGTTGAGTGATATATTTTGGTACTAACTAAGGTGATGACATTCATGTATGCACTGGTGGTCTGGACCTAGTCGCGAGTACGTGACGACAGTTCCTTGAAAAGACAATGTGATTCAAAAAAATAGTCCACGTTGGGGTTCTTAAAATGAAATTCTGAAGAGCATTCGTCCAACGATTAGACATTGTCTAAACTAGGTGATGACTTTGTGTCTAAACTAGATTGGTTTAGGACAAGGTTGAATAGTTTTGGACACTCTAGTTGAGTAATCTATTTTCGTACTAACTAAGGTGATGACATTCATGTATGCATTGGTGGTTTGGACCTAGTCATGAGTACATGACGACAGTTCCTTGAAAAGACAATGTGATTCAAAAAATACTCAACGGTGGGATACTGAACATGAAATTCTGAAGAGCATTCGTCCAATGATTAGACATTGTCCAATGGTGGGACTCTTTGCTCTACAAGGTGGTGATATTCCAGAATCATGCATTGACACATAGTCTAACAAATAGATCACTCAAATAGGATTTGAGTGATCCATTTTGTTACTAACTAAGATGATGACATTCATGTATGCATTGGTGGTCTGGACCTAGTCGCGAGTACGTGACGACAGATTCTTGAAAAGGCAATGTGATTCAAAAAAACTACTCAACGTTGGGGTACTGAACATGAAACTCTAAAGAGAATTCATCCAATGATTAGACATTGTCTAATGGTGGGACTCTTTGCTCTACAAGGTGGTGATATTCCGGAACCATTCATTGACACATACTCTAACAAATATGATTTGTGTATTTTGGTTGATTTGTATCTTTGGTGCATTTTGATTTTAACTGTTAAATGAAGTATATGATTTATTTATATTTTTTCTATAACAACTATATATGCATATTTATTTGTTCTGTGTTTGTTATTTAGAGATGACATTTACATTTGACAGGACGTCACAATGTTACTTGAGCGAATAATGTCACGACCAACCTAGTAGGAGAAATGCGAGAAAACACAATAGCATGCAGTTGGAGGCTCCATTATACTTTTGTACTTATGTGAGACTTGTTGAGAGGTTTTTCCATAAGCATCCATAATTTTGACCAACTACGATTTATTTTTGGTCGTAAAACGCCAAGGATTTTGGCTTTAGGAGTTTCTTTTGTTTTACGCGAGTTTCTTTTGTTTTACGCATTAAATTTACTTTTTGTAATTATCAATACTCTGATTTATTACTTTTGAAAATGAAATTGAAAAACTTATTAATTGGTTTTAAACTAATGAATATTTAAGATAATCATATATATAAAAATAAAATAAAAAACGAATTTGTATTTTTACGTTTAGAATTTCGTTAGTTAATGTCTCGAAAAAGTAGGATGTTACAACATCATTGAAAGCCTCAGGTATGTCACTGATAATACTAGACCCGACATTGCCTACGTCGTGGGTTTATTGTGTCGATTTATCACTAGACCTAATGTAGAGCATTGGCACGCTATCGAGAGAGTAACGAGATACCTTAAAAGGACCACGAGTCTTGGATTACATTATCAAAGATTTCTTGTTGTTCTTGAAGAATAAAGTGGTGTTGATCGAAACACTTTATCAGATGACACAAAAGCAACCAATGGCTATATATTTTGCATAGCTGGTTGAACTGTATCTTGGAAATCGAAGAAATAGATGATATTGACTTAGTCCACTATGGAGTCTGAAATGATATCATTAGCTACTGCTAGTGAAGAAGTGAGCTGGTTGAGATGCTTGCTAGTTGAGATGCATGCTAGTTGAGATCCCTTTATGGAAAAACCAATGGTTGTTGTGTTCATCCATCCACTCAATAGTACCACAATTATTGCAAATATTGAGAATTGTTATTACAACGGTAAGAGACAACAAATACGTCGTAAGCACAACACATTTAGAGAGTTATTTTCTAAAGGAACTGTTAGAGTGGATCATGTACACACTATTGAATATTTAGCAGATCCTTTCATGAAAGGATTAACTAGAGAGAAAGTCCTAAACATATCCAAAAGAATGGAACTATTTCCTTTAGATAAATGAGTCACTCATGATGTAACCCGATCTAAAAGAATGAAGATTCCAAGAATTAGGTTCAATGGGTAATAACAAGTAGTGAAGTGACATGAGATAAATATGTTATATAAATCAGAGAAGTATGATTCTTGAAGCGATGGAAGAATGAGGTAATAGAAACTCTTAATGAGATCTATACTCTATGTGGAGTGGAGTACATAGCTACATGAGTACTAGGGATGAGAATAGGCTAGGTCGTCTGTCAGGGCCTATGGCCTGGCCTATTTATGGTCTGGTTTAGTTTGGTCTGGCTTGACCTATTTAATAAAAATGTTAGGTTCAGGTTATTTTTAAAGCCTATTTATTTAAATAGATCAGACTCAGGCTTATAAAAAAAAAACCTATTAAGCCTGACAGATCGGCCTATATATATTTTATTATTTATTAATGTTATTTTCTATTATTATTTATTAATAATATTATTTTCTATTTTAAATTCTATCAATTAGGCAATTATTTAGTAGTGGTTCTATATTCGTTATTTGTTCCATATTTGGTAGCGATTCCATATTCGGTAATGTTCTATATTCGATAACCGTTCAATTAAGCAATCACTCAGTAATCGTTCTATATTTGTTTGAGAGATAATAATGGGTGTATTTATTTCAAAAAAAAATCTACTCTTTGAAACCAAAAATCTGTTTTTAGGGTTTAAATGGTATTTGTTTCATATTTTTTTAAAAACATTTTGTTAGAAAAATCATTTTTTGTGTAATATATATAGATATTTAAAATATAACATTTAAATATTTTAATGTTAATAAAACTTTTAAATAGACTTTCAAGCCAGACCAAACTTTTAAAAAAGTGAGGTTCGTCCAAAAAAAGTTTATAATAGGCTGTAGGCCGAAAAAATTAATGGTAGGTCAGGCTTAGGTTTTTCAAAGTCTGACCTGACCTAACTATTCTCACCCGTATTGAGTACTCTTGATAAACTCACCTATATAAATTGTGTAAGTGAGGTCGCTTCCTATAGTATTTTGAAATTAAGTTAGATATTTTTAAAATTTAAGTGAAAGATTTTTAGAAATAAATTAAAACTTAGCGATAGTATCGTGTGAGTTGAAAAAATATAAAACTCCCAAATATGAAGATATCACACATCACTTATAAAGTGGTGGAGGTATGAGTTTTGAGTTTTATTTGTTGGTACAATAAAAGAAAAACTAATGATAATTAATATTTATTATTATTATTATTATTATTATTATTATTATTATTATTATTATTATTTGTGCGTATTTCTCTCCAAATTTTGGCACATTTTACACGTTCGCTTTATCCTAATTTTACTCCCCTCCCTCAATTTTAATTAGCTAGTCAATGAAGCAGATTCATCTTGTTTAGGACTCAGTTTTTTGGAGTTAATTTTTTTTATTACCTTGTCAATCCATTATTTTTGGAGTGGTCACTCAAATAGAGACGACAGTTTAAAAAAAAAAAAAAAGCAGAATTACAACATAATCTAGTTAATCAACCATGAATATGATTTTTACCTTGTTTTCCAACAGATGTACAAATAACCGCTTTCAGCTCATGCTCAAGTCTTGTGAACAATCTTCTCCATTTTTCCAATCTGCTTAGAGAATAAAGTAATGTTCAATAATCCAATTGAAGTTCAGTAGTAAACAAAAGCAACAGAGATTCAACATTTCTAGGTTCAATCTTTTTACTTTGTCAACATTCCCCGTACTCTAAACAACTGCCTTTTTTTCCGTTGCGGATTAGAACTAAGTATGGCCAAAAATAACAAAGTAAATAAATTTGTTTAACATAACGAAGAAGAAGAAGAATAACAAAAATAACAATGTTGGAAAAATGTCATCGAGTAGGTATCCAAGTATTGAGAACTATTAATGCTATGTTTGATAATTGATAAACAACTACAATGTTAGGGGATCGGTAAATTTTTTACAAATATGAGTCAACTAACATTAAAATCAAATTAGTCTAAAAAATGTGAGGGGGAAATTTACAAAATATATTTGTAATTCTCTATTAGTTAAATAATTTAATGTATCAAATAGATATAATGTATCACATGGTCAAATAGATATAATGTTTAGGCTTAATGTATCTGTTAGCCATCGAAATAATGCATTTAAGTTATCAAATATTACCATCTTTTTTAAAAGATGTTTTCTTTCACCCATTGTTATAAGTTTTTTTATAAATAGAGACACTTTAGAGACAAAAATAAGAAGACAAATATCATGTTACATGAGTCAAATTTCTGTTAAAAATATTTACGAATCATTTCTTATTTTCTCTAGTGCACAAGAGTAAATGAAGAAATTTTATTATGTAAAATATCATTTATCGATAAACTTGATGTGAATGTGCAAAGAATTTACCGATTAATCTGTATGCATCCAATATATATGGATTGGTGGAGGCGAATCGAAACTAAAATCTATTGTAGTATACACGTTTTGGAATTTATTTGTATAATATTTATTATCATCAATTTAATTTTCTTCTATTTCAAGATTTGCAGCACACCCCCAACAAAAAATCTCATTAAATAGAAAGATTCTCTCTAAGATAAAAATTAAAATATTATTATAACAAAAGAAAAAATTCTAAAAAGGTAAAACCTGGCTATTCTTGTGTACACAACACAAGTCAATTTCTCTAAATAATTATAGAAAAAAATAAAATCAAAGTTGAGGTATTAAAACATTTAGCAATGTATGGAACATCCAACAATAGAGGTATGACGACAAAAATAAATAAAAATTAGTTAGTTAGCTTCTGAAAATGGAAATCGAACACATACAAAAAAAACTAAAAAAGTAAACAGCATATAAGGAAACCATGAGATTATTTTTAACCTGATTTTGAGTACTTTCTTCAAGAGGATAAGGTAGTGATTAGTGCAATTCAAGTTCTGCAGCAAACGAAAGCAGCAGAGACCGTAACACTATTTCCTCTTTCTTTTTTGGTTTCTTACTACTCGTGTGTCTTATGGGAAAAAAGTGTGAATTATTGAGAAAATTTACAGCTAGCTAGAGAATAATTTAAAGGTTGCACCGACAATCTTATGGGAAAAAGTGAATTTAAGTATAAAAAAAACTTGCAACGAGGAATACCCAATAATGAAGAATACCTTCTTTCAATTGCAATGTAAGAGAGAAAGACAACATGCCACCTCCTTTCATGATTGCTTATTTATAGCTACTACTTCTATTTCTCTTCAATTTACCATTCGGAAGGAGAAAAATAAAGAGCGTATATACTAAATTAATTATTTTTATGATTATTAAAAAATTAATTTTAGTATAATTAATTTTTTAAAACTTATATAATACATAACTCAAATTTATTAAATTGTTTATTTGAATGTTAAACATTCAATTATCAATATTAAATATTTTTTTTATTAAAATAACGGTATATTATGGATACTAGTGTTAAATAAATTAAAAATAATTAATTTTTGTTTATAACAGTGGTCAAGATTTGAAATTTTTTTTTTATATAATAGTCATTTTACATCTTTGACATTTTAAATATTTATCAAAATAATTTTTGTGTAGATTTTTTTCGTTAAATATTTTAATATAACATTGTAATTAAATATGTGGCTTATTCATGTTAATCCCGCATCAATATTATCTTTATGGGAATAAATTTGCCGAAAAAATTTATTCATCTCAGATATATAGAGTTGTGAGTAGTTGTAATTGTGCATTGATTAATTATAAACAAATTAGTTCATGAAATATTAAGATTTCATAGAAAAATGAGTTCATGTTGTGATGTCATTGATATGTCATTAATGTGGAGGGTCAAATATTCAATTAACATGTCAAATTATAATCTCTAACGATAAAAGTTTAAATATGAATTGGTTCAATTACTATTTTACAATTTTAATGATGTATTTGTCAATTTACAAAATTCAAAGATTAACATCAGTGACACTTCCAATTTGAATGACCAATTTGTCTAATTACTCAAAATAAACTATTGTGCCTTTACATTGCAATTCCATTAACAACTTTGACAGGCACACCCCTTATTTTGCTATTTACATATATATTATTCCTAAAATGACCAAATTACTCTTATCATAAATCAAATTTCCGATCCTTTCTTTTCCCATTGTGAATTTCCTTCCTCCATCTTTATCTTCTCACATTCCAATTTCAAGTTCAAACATGTTTTGTTGCTTCATCAAGTTCAAACATGTTTTGTTGCTTCATCATTGATTCATCACTTACATTAATCGGGTTTATATCTATCTCTTCTTTTTTGTTTCCTTTAAATATTTAGCTTAGTTAAGTTTATTTTCTTTATTTTTTTTTAAATTTAGGTTTATTGTTTGATTAGGATTTAGTGAGATTGAAAAACATTTTGAAATTGAGTAAGTAGGAAAATAGAACTACAAAACAAAATTAGATTTTGAAATTTTGGAACTAGGTTAGAGATATACGCAAACTCAGTTTGCATAGATGTACGTGAAATGGGTTTGGAAAATCTCAAATGGTTGATATTGTATGTGATTTGAATCACCATACACGTACGCAAACTCATTTTGTATAGGCTACGTAAACTGAGATCACATATATGTTGTTGGTTGTTTAATGTACGTGAAGTTAAATGACGTATATTATGCAAACTGAGTTTGTGTATGCTATACGAACTAAGTTCATGTATTTAATATTTAAATAAGCATATGTTTGATTATGATTATGTGTATATAGAAAATGGTGTGCACTATGTTTACTGACAAAACGAGTCATGTTATAACTAATTATGTTAATTGAATGAGGGTCGTCGTGTTACACTGATCGTTTCTACATGGACTCAACAACTTGAGGAGCAACAGAAAGTACAACGAGAGCAACGACGAACACAACAACAACATCAGGTACAACAGGATGAGGACCATAATAGCATGAGACAATAGTAGTAGACACAACAGAAGACCCAACAAGAAAAGATGAATCAACCTCTACAATTTGATGGATATCCTAGTGTTCTTGTTGACACACTTGTCCTTAGGACATTGGTGATCATGTGGCCACTCGACTTTGGGATAAAGTGGTAATTTTTTTAGTCATATTAAATTTTTATTAATTGTTGTCATAATGTGTTTAACCTACATTTTTTCCAGGATCATGGTGAGCTAAAGGTATTTAGTAATGGATGAAAGTTGAAAAAAGGTTTCATTGAAATTGATGAGGAGGAGCAATTGGTATAAAGTTGAGGATTATATATGTCGCAAACATGCAATTATGAAATGATCGACAAAGGGATCATATATGCTTTCGTAGAGAGGTGACATCTAGACACCAATAAGTTCCATCTTCCGATTAGGGAGATGACGATCACACTTGATGATGTTTGGTCACTATTGCATATACTCATCACACGAGGATTCTTTATTGTCACAATATTTGACAAAGATGGGACTGTAAATGTATCAATCAAACTGCTTGGAGTTATTGAAGCTCATGCTCATGTTGAATTTAATGTCACACGAACACCAACAGTATGATTTAGTTATTTGATGTACACAATCAACGTTGTTGTAACTAGCTTTGGAAGATGGTTGTCAGGGCATGTCTAATTTTTTTGGTTGGTTGCACCCTTTTCAGCGATAAGAGTGCATTTGTTGTTAGTGTTTTCTAACTAGAGTGCTTCTTAGACCTCGACTTATATAGAGAATACACATGGGGTGCAGCTTCTCTTGCATACTTATATGATAATCTCTACGAATCCAGTATGCATCAAACCAAAACAGTTTCTGGGTATTTGACTTAGTATGATGATAAATTATATTATTAATAAATTAATGATTTGTTATTATATATTGTCGCGGCCTAACATTTCGAGTGTTTCTCAAATTCAATGGAGTCGTCACCAAAATTTATTTTAAAATAGAGAAAATATTGGGAACCCCTTAAAAATAGAAAAAATGGTCTTTGAAACCAAATTTGAGTTCGGGAGTCGATTATGCGTAGGGAAGGTATTAGCACCCTACGACATCCGTTAAAAACGGTTACCTATAATTAATTGTGTAAAATTAATTTTAACTTAAGTATATTTATTTTTCTTTATTATTAAATATGAATGACAATTACTACTATATTTAAAATATGATTTTGAAATAAATATGTACTTAACAAATAAAGGACAACAAAAATAAATTTTTATTTATGTGTTTGACAAGAATGTGATCTTGCTCCTACGTATCTTCTGGTGCCATGGAGAAATCAAAGCTACGTAGTTCTTGGTTTAAAAAAATGAGGATGTGTTGAGTGTGTTTTAAAGAAAAATTATTTTGTGAAAAAAAATGTTTTGACAAAATAGAAAAAAAAATTAAAGAGTTTGATTTGAGTAAATATTTTAAAATATGAGTTTTGTGACGATCAAGTTGTACAACTTATGTCCCAAAACTCAAGAAATAATGAAGATGTCACATCTAATTTAATTCTCTAAAAAAGTATTTTATTACTCTCGATTTTTAAATTGAGTTTCAAAACCACCAATAGTACAACTTGTGTTTTAACAACTCAAGGATAAAAAAGAGTTACATCTAATAAATAAGTTGATTTTAGATTAGTTCATTAAAATAAATAAGTGAATGAATAAATAAAATAAATAAATAAATAAATACATAAATAAATAAATAAATAAAATAAAGAGAGTTCTAGAAGTATCAAGTGGTACCACTTGTGTCCTAACAACTCAAAAATCAAAAAGAGCTACATCTAATAAATAAGTCGATTTTTAATTAATTCATTAAAATAAATAAATGAATGAATAAATAAATAGAATAAAATAAATAAATGAAATAAAGATAGTTTTAGAACTATCAAGTTGTACCACTTATGTCCTAACAACTCAAAGATTAAAAAGATATCACATCTAATTAATTTTTAACAGAATATTTATTTGCACTTTTATGATGAAATTGATATTCAATTATGAAGAAAATTAAACATTTTTTTTTTAAAAAAAAAAGAATAAATAAAAAATAAAATAAATAGATTTAAATTGGCTTAGATTAGTAATATTTAAATGGGCTGAGATTAGTAAGATAAAATGGGCTGAGATTAGTAAGATAACATGAATGGATTTAAATGGGCTAGGTTTTGGGCTGAGATTAAAATGAATAGATTTGGGCTGTCAAACAGAGGAGGCACTTAGGCAGGGTTAAAATAAGAAACTATAAAACCCTAGCTTATCTTATGGAGGCGGCCAAGCAAGTCAAAACCGGGTTAAAACAGAAACTAGAAAAACCCTAGTTTCATGTCAAGGGAGGCGGCCGCATTAAGGGAAACAACCACAAAATGAGAACTCTGTGGATAAGCAACACGAAAACGAAGAAGGACGAAGAAGCAGCAACGGCAGTGACAAAGGCAACAACGGAGATAGCAGTGATAAAGGCGTCAACAGTGACGGAAGTGACAAAAGACGTCAATGGCGAACGGTAGTGACATCAGGTGCAAGTTCGAAATTTTATTCATATTTTTATAAGTTTCTTTCATTAATTTTTATTTTTATAAATAAAATAAAAACAACATTTTTAAACGAAATATTAGTTGTATGATGAAGATGTCGAAACAGATTTATTGTAAAATAAAAATACCTGCGATTTCTATTTGTTGTTGTTACTGGTCTCTGATTTCTTCCTCTTCCTATTTCTTTGTGTGTTTTTTATCAGTAGTGTTAATCTTTTTTCCTCTTTTTTTTAAATAAAATGGAGATGTATTTATAGAGTTTTTTATTTGTTTAGTTGCTTTCTTTGCTTGCCTTGGTCCTTCTCCATCAATTTCCTGTTTGATGTTTTGATTTCTTTGCTCATCATTTGCATTTTCTGCACCTTTGATGCCTTCATAATTTTAGATTATTTGTTCTGATCTGTTCATTGCTGAGCTTTTATTTGTCTTTTAGTTTCTTTTTTTTTTAAACTCAAAAATTTGTCTCTTTGTTCTGCACAATGTGTACCAAGACTGACTTAAAAAATTATGTTTTTATGTTTCTCTAATTAGTTAAAACAGGAACAGATGTATCAATAAGTATGGTTTGTGCACCAATGGCAGTCAGGATCAACATAGCAGGGTTTGACAGTGAACAAAGTCAACATAGCATGGCTTGATCTGATTTAATTTTTATTGTAATTTATTTTTGGCTTTATTCTTGGTTTGTAATTTTATTTGGTTTTAAAACTCTAATTAGATTAAAATTGTAAATTTACGATACATAATAAAATTATTTATTGTAATTATTTTTATTTCTTTTTTTAAAATACATATTTCTTTTTTTGATTTATTTTTAACCAAAATGGACAAAATTGGGGTACTACATATATGAGCAAACTTTGGTATCTGAGCATTTTCTACGTTATGTCTTGATTGTTTTAGACATTCTCCTAAATATGTTGAGGAGAAACCTAGTTCCACTTGATGGAATCCAAAGAGGGATAAGGATTTGGTTCCTTTCTTCGAGCTTCTTCATTCAACATGCTCTCTTTAACTGTTGACATTTTCAACTTTCCACTTGGAGCTGAATTGGTCAATGTCACAACAAGGACTTTCCAATTATCAAGCATAGAACTCAACAATAACAACGCTTGCAACTCATCATCTAATTTAATTTATGCGGTTGTCAACTGATTCACTGTATTCTAAAAAATACTCATATGCTCTGCCATTGAATCTCCATCTTTGTATTTCATATTCACCAGCTTCCGAATCCATAATGCTTTATTTTGCACATTATTTTGTTCATACAACTCTTTTAATTTTTTCCACATCCTATTAGCATCTATTTCAGTTTCAACATGTGGATATACAATATGATCCAACTACTGCCTGATTATCTCCACTACCTTTCTATTCATCTTCTTTCAGTCAGCGTCAGATTTATCTGGGGGTTTAGCATGTTACCCTCAATAAGATCATACGAATCTTTACTGTATAACATATCTTCCATGAGAGTCTTCCAAAGTTTATAATTAGAAGAGTTGAGTTTAATCATATTCGGATCTTTATTTTCCTCCTCCATTTACATGCACAAATCAAATCAACCAAGCTCTAGATACCACTTTGTTGGGAAAAAACTAGAGATAACTATCTCAATAATGCGGAATATTTTTTTCTCTCACCTGTGCAGATAAATGGCTAAACAGAAAATACAATTCCAAGAGCAATAATAATTGGCAGAAAATTAAATATGAGACAAACACAATTTTTTAACGTAGAAAACTTCCCTCAAATTGAGAGAATAAAAACCACGGGACCTGATCCAGTAAAACTCCCACTATAATAATTAATGGGTACACCACAATCTTCCTAATAACAATTAGGGAACATCAATAAACAATTACAACCTTCTACTAAAGTGGGTATGTCAAAGTAACTCTCAGAGAAGGTAAAACTACTCAGACTGTATATTAAAATAACAAACTCAGTGGTAGGAGTAAGATGCTAAATTTGTAGGTCAAACGAAACAAGTTTGCTACACACCTGTTACCACCACCAGAAGCAAACTTTTCTTTCTCTCCTCCCTTTTGTGGTTTGTTACAACTGCCTTCTTTCTTCACATCTAAAATAGGGATTTCAAATCTCTTTTATTTCCTTCACATGGGCCTAGCCCAACAATACCATATATTCTCCTTTTATTTTTTTCATTTTTTCTTCCAATAATAACAACATTAATAATAATAATAATAATAATAATATTAATATTAATAAAATTGGTGGATTCCACTTAGGGAGTGAGCCCACCCAACACTACCTCCTTATATAAAATCTGATTCAAATTTATTAAATTTTCTATTTGAATGACGAACAATCAATTATTAATATTAAATATTTTTTATTAAAGTAAGGATATATTAGGAATACTAATGTTAAACAAATCAAAAATAGTTAATTTTTCCCTATATTAGTGATCAAAATTTGAGATCACTTTTTTCTTTATAATAGTCATTAGGTGGACTACATCAACAACTTCCATCTTCCGATTGGAGAGACGACAATCATGCTTGATGATGTTTGGTCACTGATCACATTAGGATTCTTTACTGTCATAATATTTGACAAAGATGTGGTTGTAGAGGTATTAGTCAAATTGCTTGGAGTTACTGAATCCCCTAGTTATGTTGAATTTAATGTCACACGAACAACATAAGTTCGATTTAGTTGGCTACTTGATGTATACAATTAGCGTTGTTGTGACCAACTTTAAAAGATGGTTGTGAGGGCGTTTCAAAATTTTCTAGTTGGTTGCACCCTTTTTAGCGACAAGAGTGTATTTGCTGCCAGTGTTTTCTACCTAGAGTGTTTCCGATACCTTGATTTATGTAGAGGATACACATGGGGGACTACTTCTCTTGCATACTTATATGATATTCTCTACAAATTAAGTATGCATCACACAAGAACGATTTCTGGGTATTTGACTCTTTTACATTATTGAAGTTGTTGCTTAGTATGTTGATAAATTATATTATTAATAAATTAATGATATGTCATTATGCATGAGTAGAATTTGGTCTATGAACATTTCCCTATGTTATGTCTTGATTGTTGTAGACATTCTCCTAAATATGTTGAGGAGAAACCCAATTCCACTTGATGGAAGCCAAATAAGAATAAGAGTTTGGTTTGTCCCTTTAAGAAATCCGTTTATGAGATCGATGTTGATCATGTATGATGGACACCATATGAAGAGCATAGAGTGACGCAACTAGCTTATAGCTTATATTGGTTGAACAAAAATAATGCAGTGAATTACATATAAGTGAAACTCTTAATTTAGACTGTCAAATTTCCTAAGTTATTTAGGCAGCAAAGGAGTGTCCAAGATGTACAAAATGATATATATATATATATACATATTTTTGATAGGCTCTTATATAACTTCCAATTAATTTCTTTTGGTTTTGTTTATTAATATATCGTTTTTTCTATGTCATTCACAATGTTCTTTTTCTTTTTTTTCTCTCTATTGAAATATTTAAAAAAAAAAAATTGTATGAACTTCGAAACAAATGTGAAAACTAAGCTAATTCAACGTAAATCTCTACTAATATTTTTGGAGCAAAGGATATGATATGAAAAAAAAATTTGCAAAAAGTTAGATATGGTCACATAAATAGCCAATAATTCCGAAACTTTTATTTTTTTTTTTTTTTTTGAGAAATAAATTTTGAGACAATTATTAATGATGTATGTATATATGATTTGCTCACAAGAAAAATGGTGACAAGGACCAAAGAAAATAATGTGTTATGTCGTCGAAAGTTTCTGCATCTGCACGTAAAGTTTGTTTTTGACTTCAAATTGCATCATTAAGTGATATCAATGTTATATGAAACTTTCAGTTTCTTCCTCCATTAAATTGCTCTTATCTTTCAATTATTATATTACTTTGGTCATTGAATGAACCAACTAAAGAAATATATTTGCTTTCATGCTGCATGGTTTTTTCCGAAAAATTTAACAAAAAAAGTCAACTTGCTTTTTCAGGTACCTTTTAAGACATGATGTGGGTGCTTGTGATAGAACATATGTTAGTGACCTAAATATTTGAGAAAGCTATGAAATTGAATTTTGAAACCATGTATGAAAATGAAAACAAAAAATTGATGGGATATGGTATTTTTAGTAACAATGTTAAATTTCATCCATCTTATTAGAACCACTGGAAATATTGTTTTTCAAGTTCCTGAATTAAGTACTTTGTTCTTTTTTTTCTTCTAAGAAATAGAAAAAGAAAAGGCTGCTCGATCAGATCTGGAGAGGACCATGCGTGTTTATTCTGTGTTGTCATGATATCAAACTCCCACAAAAAAGTATAATTGTGCTTTTGTAAACGGTGAGATGCTTTGCTTCTTTTTACATCACTTGGCTCAATTATCTTGTCTGTAATATTTTCGATATATACTTTATGATGTAGGGAATTTGTCCCGTAAAATCTCCGGTGCAAGCTCCCTTGGAAGCATGGAAGAAAGTTATTTTGGAGTATTTGTCAAATATTTTGTTTAGGAAGATGATTTTCGTTCTTTATGAAATTATTTTTCAGTTTATCACAATAAATGTTAAGAAACTCATTAGGGCTTTTGTTGAAAATTTATTGAATCTTTTAAAGCAAAATAACGATCAGATCTGGAGAGGACCATGCGTGTTTATTCTGTGTTGTCATGATATCAAACTCCCACAAAAAAGTATAATTGTGCTTTTGTAAACGGTGAGATGCTTTGCTTCTTTTTACATCACTTGGCTCAATTATCTTGTCTGTAATATTTTCGATAATATACTTTATGATGTAGGGAATTTGTCCCGTAAAATCTCCGGTGCAAGCTCCCTTGGAAGCATGGAAGAAAGTTATTTTGGAGTATTTGTCAAATATTTTGTTTAGGAAGATGATTTTCGTTCTTTATGAAATTATTTTTCAGTTTATCACAATAAATGTTAAGAAACTCATTAGGGCTTTTGTTGAAAATTTATTGAATCTTTTAAAGCAAAATAACTATTTGTTGTGTGTTTTAATATAATTAGTAAAATTATATTATATTTTATTATATATTTCAATGGCATTAATAAATAAATTAAAAATTTAAATTTAATTTACTAGTATTAATAAATTAGAATCACAATTAGTAAGGAGATAAAATAACAAAAATTCATAATTTTATAACAAATGATAAATTAAATATGAATTTTTAAGTTTTTAACGTTTAAAAATTCATATTTAATTTTTTAGTTGTTAAAAATTGTAAATTTTATAGAGAAATTTTTTATTATGCCTTAAACATTCCTGTAAAAAACATTCAAAAATTCAAATGAGCACATTAGTTAGTTTAAAATCAGGGATAAAAAATAAAAATGAAAAATTTTAAAAACTAAAAATAAAATATTAAAATTTTATAGAAATTAAAAATTTATCTATCACTTTCTTATTTTACAAAAACAAAATGAAATATATTAATGATATGCACAGGATGTGCACATGTATTACAAAAGAGATACAATCTCCAAAATTTGATGTATTACAATGAAGGCAAAGCAAAAATTATAACATCTAACATCACAATACTTCTCGGCATTCCTTCACTATAACACCAATGCTACTACTACCTCAAGAAGCAGCCACTGTTATTAGCATCAAATGTGCTGCAAATATGGGACACACACCATAAAAACCAATCATCCTCATTATTACTTATTCTATTATTTTCAGTAATAAACAATATTGTGTTATAACATGTATCTGCTTTCTGTTTCCTTGAGCATTCAAGATTTGCTTTTGGAGGATTCTATATATTATTAGAGGATCATGTTATTTTCATTTTCCATTTTTCAAAAATACCGTCAACCTAATTACATTCAACATCTCACCCTAAGTAAGTTGCATGGTTACCAATTAACAAAAATGTTTTTACTTAGCCCATTGATCCAAAGTTGAGAAAAAAAATTAGAAACAGATTGCACTAGGCACAAATCAGACAAAGTTAAAGAAAGAAATTATTGTCAATATGTTTTTCACAAAAACAACATTATATAGTTTAAAAGTATTTTAGCCATCACACCAATATTTCTTTTTTATGCAATATATGAAAGAAAAAAAAATGAATTTTTAGTTTATGTAGGCCTCATTTATCCATGCTTTTAAGTAATTCCATACATTTTGTGGTACACCTGTATGAGTTCTTTTCAACTTTGATTAATTCTTACATGATGTTATGCTATGACGAAAGCAGCGGTTGGTCAACATACTATGAGAGGCATAAATTATTAATGCTACTCTCTTTTTCAGAATAATGAAAACCCATGGTTCAAATTTATTTTCAGTTATAATTAATTTCCTCTAAAAAAGAATCACTGCAAAACAAACTAGGTAAACTTAAAGAGTGAAAAAATCTACATGTAGAAACCAAGTTTATCAAGATAAGCCTACTTTTCAGTGAAATATTTAAACACAATACTTTTAATATATGCGCACACAAATCTTATCTTAAAAGCTAAGCAAGTTTTGAAGTGTTCGTTATGGCTAATTCTAACTAGTTTCACACCACACATCAAATATCGTGAAAGGTTATATGAGCTTTAGAGGCCACACATTACCAAGCATGATTGATCCACTCAATTCGGTAAAAGCAATCAATGTTTTCCTCAGCATACATAATGTAAGAGAATGAAAGGAAAAATATTCTAATAGCCAAGAGGGGCACTTAAAGCAGCTTTAGTTTCTAAAATTTGTGCCTCCTGTTGAATGATACTCTCTAAAACAGCTTCAGATGAAGTCAAAGCACGCTTTTCAACACCATCCAACCAATCCTTATCAAAAGCACATCTGCGCACATCTTGTAATAACTCAACAAATTCATTTTGGCTTGAGCCTAACACATCCAACACGCTATTGGTTAGGAGGAATTTCAATAGCTCAGCTAGGCAATTGTATGCATAACCCTTGTATCGGTTACTAAGTGAAGTGTCCCTTAAAAGAACTGAAGGATGCTTAACAAGAAAGTCAGTCAACAAAGACAAGTTCTTGGAATCCAAATGCTTCTTGGAGACCAGTTCCTCAAGCTCCCGTCTGACAAGAGAAGGAGAACTTAAATCTTTCACTATTTGAGAAGGGTTCCCTAATAGAGAAGAAAAACTAGTTAAGACTCTCCAAAGTACTAAAACAAAATGATTAAAAATAAAACTAAGGGGGTAAATACCTTTAGAAGGCATGGAAGGAGTCTGAAATGCAAGAGGCAAAGGAATGCTATTGCTTGGAGAGGGCTTAGATTTTGAAACTCTAAATTCATCATCCTTAGGAAACTGTTCCTCAATAGTTGAGGTTACTTTCCCAACAGCAGCATCATTTAGAGAAACTGAACAAAAGGTGGAAGTGGAGAGAGTTCAACTTCAAAAATCAAAAGGATGAGGAGGTAACATAAGAAATTAAAATTTATCCAAAGAGTCTTCACCTTGATCATCATTAGTCATGGTAGTTTCCACAGAGTCTCTAACATCAACATCTTGTTCCTACACATATTCAAATAAACAAATTATATCAACATATCCAAAATATTAATTTTTATACGATTAGCCTCACTGTATTAACAATTTTTGAAAACCAATAGAACATGTTTGAAAATTTGGTTACATACTATACACTCACCTTTGATGAAGTGACTAATTCTAAATGAGTTGAGGGTGTTATTGTGTCGGCATTTGTTAATGCAGATCCTTCTTCAACACACTGCATAAAAATTAAAAAGAAGTTTAAGTTGGTAGTAAAATTCAATTCCTAAATTAAAAAGTCAAAGAAAACATGCAAAATAGGGGATATGCCTTTTTTTTAGGAGAAATTAATTGTATAGGTGACCCATTTCTCGTTTCTGAAATGGTAGACATAGTTGCAGCAACAGTTTTTTCTGGTGTATAACCGTCTTGAATATTTTGGTCCTCTAGTTCTTTCAAACACTGTGTGTAGCAGGAAAATGTAAATAAGCTGTAGTGTATTTTTAAGAAGCACTTGAAATATATCTATTTCTTTTTAGATTTATATGCACAATAAGGTGATACTATATTTACATTATTTCCTTGAGAAGGTTTGGCGGTAGTATCAATTTCTCCAAGTGGATGTTGCTGGTTCATCAAGCACTGTTGATTCGTTGATTGTTCATTCACCAACTCCTGTATTAAGAACAGATGCATTCATTACCAAAGTCGTATAATGAATGAGTTTATGCAGAGGAAATTTGATATGGCCTGCAAATTACTTTTGAATTTGTTGGTAATATTGCTATTGATGGTATCTCTAAATCCGGAACATTTTCAACAAATTCATGCTCTGCTTCTGGTGTGAGTTTCATTTGTATCTGCACAAAAAAAAGGATGTTTGATTCAAAGACATTGTCATGGTGATTGTATTCAGGTGTGAGTAAATAGAATGGTATTGACCTGTGATGCTGCTTCAACTTCAATCCCACCATCAAAATCTTCAGTGGTTTCTGCACTTGGACTTTCATTACCACTATCGCTACCATCGGACTCTTCTTGTAATTGTTGAAATACGTTTTTATATGTTTCACGATCTATAGCAAAATATTATTAGATAATAACTCATAAGCATAACATTTCCTCATAAAAGAAAAACAGAAACTCATGAGCACAACAATAAAACCAAAATGTTAACTAGATGTACAATTATTTATCTGTCTGTGCCTAATAATTAAAATTTTACCACTTCCATAAAGCATCTCTAAGTATATAGGTAACTTTATGTTCTCTTGCATTTTCAAAAACACTTATTCATGCACATTTCTACTTTAGATAATTTGTTATATTCTTCAACCAACTAGTTAATTTTTTAAATATTAAAAGACATATAATTGGTTGGTAAAGATAAAACAAATGACTATATATTCTCTATTAGTACTTGGTAACAAATGTGTCTAGAAATGTGGTAGTGTGCAACTGTCTATACACACATTTATAAATCAGAAGAATTACAAGAAATAAACACAATTATCAAAATATTATAGAAACAGGACATGATATGTAGTTAATTAAAACCAACATGTAATAATGGTTTTAAAAAATATTGGGTATAGTGTGTACCTGTGTTTCGTACGAAAAAGTTATAAATTTCAACGAATCTGTAGGAAGTAGATGTTAAACACGAAGAGAGTTTTCGACAATTTCGTACAAAACGATAATTTGTTGTCTGAAATTGAATTCCTTGGGTGAAGAAGAGGCTTGGTAGTTTGTCAAATACTATAAAATTTAGTTTTGGAATCTTGACTTTTTGATCACCTTCACTTTTGAATATTTCCTCCAATTCAACTGCTTTTCTTATTACTAGTGCCTCTAGCTCAAGAAACTCTTTACATATGGAGACCGGAAGGACATATTTCAACTTGCAGCACTTTACTACAACAAGTATTTTTAGCTTTGGGAAGGAATTCGACATGTTTTGATTCTGCAAGTCATCTTCAATGATATGTTTCAACTCCTTGCATTCTTCTATTCTTAGAAAAACTAATTTTGATAGGCATCTTAAAATAGAAGTGGAGAAAAGTACTTTCAATATTTCACATCGTATGATTGTTATCTTTGTAAGGTTTTTTAGGACAAAAGAATTTTTGGGTCCCTCAAAAAGGTACTTCATATCATGCATATCAGATAACTGAATCTTTTGCAATCCTAAGTTCATTGGTTGTCCATCCATTTCATTGAGACAAAATAAATTTTCTGCTTTGGAGTTATCTACCCCGAGACTTTCCAAAGCAATAAAATGTTTCATACTCAATTCCTACAAAAATGTACACAAAATAAATTAGTTGTATCATAATAACATTTCTAAAATTCAGTAAAAAAGACATTTTTAAATTAAATAAGATCTCGTTTAAAATTATATTCTTAAATTACAGGAAATTAAACTTCCATTTTATAAAAAAATTATACATTGAAAATGATTTGTCAAGTTAGTTAGATATTTTCTTGGTTCCATTATTTTTATATGAAATGATGTAAAAAATGTATATTCATTATTAAAATAAAAATATAAACATTTTCATAAAATAGTTAGAGACACAGAAGTTGAAAAAATAAACATTTTCATCAAAGCCTTCAGAACATCTTGAGGTGAGGCTATTGAGTAATTATGTTATAATTTGTTTTCAAAATAGAAAATGAGATTTATAAATCCTGGAATGCAGAAAATATTCTAATCAATTACGATAAAAAATGTCACAAAAATAATTGACATAATCGTAGAATACTGGGACATATTATGCAACAATCTATTCTTAGAGATACATTCTAAAGTATAAAGACACTACTAAAAAAACAAGCACTTGTGAGACTTAGATCTTGCTTGGAACTACTATCTTAATATGTTTCACCAACACCGAACAAACATGATTCTATTGGAACAAATGTGACATCCCGTTTCAAGTTTTTTCCATTAAGTAGTTATCAATTGCAATCCAATAACATTCTTCGAGTAAGAATGAAATCATTGATTAATTTAGCAAACAAAAAATATATAACAAAAAAGGGATACCTTCATGATTGTACTTCCTTGAGATTTTGAAACCGAATGAATAATGAAATCACCGATAGATTTGATATCAACTTGGGAGCATTTTTTTAGTTCAAGTTCTTTCAAAGATGGAAATGTTGGGCGATACTGTTTGGGACACATAGCAACTAAACTTGGCAGATTGCAAAAATTGAGATATTGCAATGCCGGAAGATGAAAGTGAATATCAGTGTGATTTTGATGGTCATTAGTGTAGTGTCCAAATATGTATTCCAATTGCATGCACTTTTGAATGTGGAGCCTTTTCAATGTAGGGAAGACATTGCTCCTATTATTGCCACTACTGCCATGATCTTCGGTGTCTATCACTATGTGCTTCAATTCATCACAGTTCGTAATTGTCAAAGATTCCAACATTCTTGGAGCAACAGACAGGATAAACACCGATTTTATCTTCAAAATTTGAAACAACACAATGTTTTTAATATTGCACATGAAATGCGGGTGTACCGAAAGACATTGAGCACGTTCCCATATATGAAGATTGTCTGAATTTGATACCTGTAATGTAATCCCAATGTAAAGGAACTAAAAATCATACTAAACATTCCTTAGGTGTGCATACAACTTATATAAATGCAAACATATAAGCTATAATGTTTCTATTATAAGTCCTAAAGATATAGGCTTACATTATCTATAATAAACTTTTCTTTTATAAGTCCTAAAGATAGGCTTACATTATCTATAATAAATATAGTGCATCGAAGTGTTTGAAACACTTCAAAACATATTCAACTTATAATAGAAATCTTCAAGTTTGGGATGGTAAATATGCATAAAAGCTATCAAATAATATACAAGATACACATTAAAAAGATAAAGTATCACAATAAACCCGAAAGGTGAGAGGGTTACCGATGTGATTGAGTAGTCCTGTAGTTGATCCTCAGAAACCAATGGCATTCTAGTTGTTGACGAATTCCCAAATTTATCACCACGACAATATATAAAAGGCCAAGAGAAGATATTGCATTTGATAGGGTCCAATTGTATTTGTGCCTTGAAACCATCTTTGGAAGTGGAACATGACTCATTCACAAGCAAAGACATGGACTCATAGCATTTTGGAAAAATGTCTATGAAACTTGGTAATCGAAAGAGCTCCATTTGTTTTAGTGACTTAAGTTCAACATGTTGGTATTGGCTAAATATGTATTTCAGCCCATCACATCTTTTTATTGAGATAGCTTCTAGTACTGGAAAATCTTGAGAAGAGAGGAAGGGAATTATCGATTCTAATCGGTGACATCTCTCAATATCAAGAACTTTTAGTTTTGGAAAAATCGAGCCATGCCTCTTGTTATCATTATCACCATCGTCTATTTCTTCTCTTGATTCCTCCTCTCTTTTTACATCTATTATGTTTTTCAGTTCCTCACAATCAGATATTTCCAATTTCTCTAGTTGCACCAGATTCTGAGACATCAATTGAAATAGGGAAACCAACATTGGACATTGCTCTAGTATCAAGGTCTTCAAATTGCAGAGATTTAACTTGCCATTAAAAAATCTTTGAAACTTTTTACATCCCGTCATTGATAGCCTCTCTAAATTCTTCAAAGAGTCAAAGGATAAGGAACCATTGAATAGTTCTTCCAAATTTTCCATTCTATCCAATCTTAGTACAACCAATTTGGACAATACATTTGGTACTTGAGAACCAATAGTTTTAATGAGACACTGTAATTGTGAAATAGAAATCAAATGAAGCTCAACAAGATCATTCATACCTAGATCTATAGGAACAATCTCAGGCATGAGATTTCTCCATCCCCTATTCATTCCAAATAGTTGAAGAAACTCTGTTGTTCGCATGAAATAATTGAGTGTTGTTTCTGAAAAAAAACATACATCACTAGCACGAAAATTCACATATTTTGAATGTGAATATTTCATTCTACCCCAGTCGCTATAAATATGATACTTTTGCAACTCGGGTATGGTTATTTCTCGACAAAAATGGTTAAAACTCCTTTTGAAATACAACTCTTCTAGTGATGAGCATTTTTCAATGACTTCAAATGGATTATTCCTTTGAATTACACAATTATCCAAGTACAACAATTTAAATTTCCCCAATTTTGTAATTTCAAATGGCAATTCATTGATTTTGCAGAAATCCAAATCAAGAGTCTCAAGACTTGGCAGCTTTCCCAAAATAGAGATGTCACCTAAATCCACTCCTTCAACCAACAAAGATCGAATATTCCTCAATGACTGAATTGATTGTGGTAATGATAGAGAGTTCACGCTGTCAGTATTTTTAAAGTATAAAACTCGAAGCTTGAAAATATTTTCAAAGAAAGAATTTGGGACTTCCATACATTCCTGGCCTTCACTATCTATGTCAATAATTAGAGTCTCAAGTTTGGAGCACTCAAATTTACAAGAAAACAAATCCTTGTCCTTCCCTTTACAAAATAAATATTTAATATTTATTTCTTTTTGAACCAATAACTTTTGATCTTTTATAGATAAATTTACATCCCAAATCTCTTTGTTCGCTATCCATTGAGCCGCATCATGAACTAAATCATGCATTTTGACATTTTCTTTGTTATTGGTATCAATGACATCCAACAACAAACAAGAATCTATGAGTTTATTTTTGGCAACAACTACTTCGTTTCGGGTATCATTGTAGCTGCGATAATCCTCCCCAAAAAGGCCCATTCCAATGCCAAGTCTAGTTAGAATTTCAACAGAAATTATTTCGTCTTCTGGGAATACAGAAGATAAGAGGAGCAATTCCTTGGCTTTTTTATTCTTCATATAATCATAGCTAAACTTCAAACATTTATAAATTCCAACCACATCGTCATCAACATTAGGCATGGACACATGCTTCTTCAAGGATTTCAAGGTCGCATCCCACTCATGCTTGCGATGTTGTTGGCCCTTTAAACTTCTGGCAATTACTGCAATTGCAACCGGTAATCCTTTGCATTCCCGAGCAATGTTTTGTCCCTTACTGGTCAAACTATTTGAAAAACTATGGTTTATTCCGGCATACTTTTTGAACATGATCCATGCGTCTTCATCGGATAAGATCTCCAATTCAATTTTCTTATCACAATTCATTGTATCGAGGATTCGTTTACTACGTGTGGTTATAAGAACTCTGCAACCAATGTGATTGTCTCGTTTTGGAATGCCTATTCCATCAAAATCAAGAGGGGTGTCTTGATCCCACACATCATCCAGAATAAGAAGAATTTTCTCACCATTTGTTAATCTGCTCCTTAGTATTTTGGGTCGGTCTGAGTTATTACAGTCTTTGAATTTCAATCCTAGAGGTCCAGCAATATCATCTTGAATCTTTTTTATATCAGGAGTAAATGACACTGTTGTATCAATGACATGATCGAATATTTTAGATTCCTCTAGTTCTTTACCCACTTTTATTGCCAATGTAGTTTTTCCGGTGCCCCCCATCCCTTGCAATCCGGTCATATAGTTGTTGTCATCTTTTAGTACATCCAATAGTTCTTTGTATTTTGACTCTCTGCCTTTAAATTGAATGTAATAGTCCAATGAATAATAACCACAACCTGGAAGAGATTGAGGGAGATCAATAATTTCAAATATTTCTCCCTTTTCTATTGACGATTTAATCTCCTCTGTCATATTTACCAACTCCTTTCCCCTTTTATATCGCCCTATGCAATCAGGACAAAATCCAAAAAAACACGTTTGTTTTGTTTTGGTGTTCTCATGAATGAGCATATCAACTTTCTTTATCCAATGAAGAACATTAGCCCGAATGACTTTACCTTCACTCACTGCTACTTGAACACGTTGCTCCATAGTTTTTCTTTCAGCTTCTAACTCAGGTTTTTTTTCTTCGAATTCCTTAGCAATGCATGTGAAGCAAAATACATAACGTAATTCTGCTGTTACCCTATTTATCAATTTCTCCACATATGTCTTCCCCAATTCAGCCAAGCAACTTACCATCTAAATCAATTTCAATAGATCAGAGTTAGCCATATATGCTCACCAAAGCTTCTAATAGACATTATTTAATTTTTAGTCTAAGTTTTACGAGCAACAAATGTAAAATGAAAGGTATGATGACCAAAATAAATAAATAAAAGAGTAGTTTAATTATAGATATAGTTGTTTATGTTGGTTTTTTCTATTTTGGTAGTTTTTCTGTTAGTTAAGTAATCACTACCCTCATTTAATATAACTTTTTATATTTCTAATGACCCAATTTATTAGTCATTGAGGATAATTTTGACAATAGACTTAATTTTTATTGTGATTGCATATTTTAAATGTGATCAACAATATTTCTCAAGTATTTTTGTTTACGGTTACTTAGCTTGCTGTGTCAAATTGATCATTTTCAAACAGAAAAACTGAAAAAGTAAATAGAATAAAATTAACCAACCATAAATATGATTTTTACCTTGTTTTCCAATAGATTTACAAATAACCGCTTTCAGCAAATGCTCAAGTCTTGTGAATAATCTTCTTTTCTCCAATCTACGGAGAGAATAAAGTAATGCTCAATGCAATTGAAGTTCTGTAGTAATCAAAAGTAGCAGAGACTAAATATTTCTAGGTTCAATCTTTTTGCTCTGTCAACATTCTCCATACTCTAAAAAGCTGCCTTTTTTTCCTTTCGGATTCGAACTAAGTATGGCCAAAAATAGTTACCTAAAGTAGTTACCAAGTAGGGAGAACTTTTAATGCTATGTTTGATAATTGATATATAACTACAATGCTAATGGATCGAGAAAAATAGGACCAATCTGAGCAACTAGAGAAATCTTATGCGATTAGTCTAAAAAATCTTAATAAGTGGAAAGGGTCTCTCTGAGTAAAAAAAATTATTATAACCGGAGAAAAAATTTCTTAAAAGCTAGAACATGGCCATTCTTATGCACACAAGTCAATTTCTCTAAATAATTATAGAAAAAAATAAAATCAAGTTGAGGTATTAAAACATTATGCAATGTATGGAACATCTAACAATAGAGGTATGACGACAAAAATAAATAAAGATTAGTTAGTTAGCTTCTGAAAATGGAAATCGAACACATACAAAATAAACTAAAAAACTAAACAAAATATAAGGAAACCATGACATTATTTTTAACCTGATTTTGAGTAATTTCAGTGCATCGTAGCGCAAGTTGTATGAACAATCTTCTCCTTTCTTCAATCTGCAGAAGCTAGCATCAGGAGAATAAGGTAGTGCTCAATGCAATTAAAGTTCTGCAGCAAACAAAGGCAGCAGAGACCGGAACACTATTTCCTCTGTTTTTTTTTTTTGGGTTTCTTACTACTCGTGAGTCTTGCACCAACAATCTTATGGGAAAAAATGTGAATTATTAAGAAAGTTTACAGCTAACTAGACAATAATTTAAAGGTTGCACTGACAATCTCATGGGAAAAAGTGAATTATAGAATATGTTATGTCTTATTTTCTGTGCGTGTTTTATTTTATTTTATAAAAGGTAATAAATTCTCTTATAATTATTTTACACAATTATTAAGGAACTATCACATTATGGATTAAAAATAATTTTTAGTTTGAATTTATTATTAAATTTACTTTTATATAAATATAAATGTATTTAAATTAACTAAATATAAATAACTTTTACCATCGACTCACTTTTTCTCAAAAATTAATTTTTTGTTCAATAATAAAACTATATTAAAATAACAAATTCAGCGGTAGAAATAACATACTAAATTTCTAGATCAAACAGAACAAATTTGCTACATTTGTTATCACTACACTACAACATTTTTGTCCTACTGCAACGCATGAAAACCGTTGCTTAACATAAAAAAATTGTTGCCGTAATTTACGAGAACGGTTTTCTGGCCGTGGGGAACCAAGGCGTTGCCTAAGCCTAACGCAACGGTTTTTTGTGAAACAACACTTTTTAAAAACCGTACTGGTAGCTACCTCTACCAGAACGGTTTTTCAAATTGACAACAACAACGGTTTTATGGTGTTGCCAAATTAAAACCGTTCTTGTAGGTTCCTTTTTCAATTAAGTTACGACAATGCTTTAAAACCGTTACAAAAAGTAAATTTTTTTTTTAAAAATAATTTCGTAAATTATTGTATTTTAGAAAAATAATTTTAGTAAAATATTATTATTGAAATTCTATAATAAATTTAAAAATATAACAATTGTTAATACTAAATTATTGTAATGTACTGTAATAAATTCATAATGTAACAATTGCAATAGTATAAATTCATAAAGTTCGTTGTCATATGAATGAAACATTGTAACTCTTGATCATTCATACAATGCATTTGCAGTGATTCAATTTCTCTAATTTATATTCTAGAGATAAGGAGACAATCAAAATAACAAAAATAATATTCCTTATCTATAAAAACAAATACACAAAGAAAACTTAACATTCCTTATCTATAAAAATAACATTCCTTATCTATAATGTAACAATTGCAATAGTATAAATTCATAAAGTTCGTTGTCATATGGATGAAACATTGTAACTCTTGATCATTCATACAATGCATTTGCAGTGATTCAATTTCTCTAATTTATATTCTAGAGATAAGGAGACAATCAAAATAACAAAAATAACATTCCTTATCTATAAAAACAAATACACAAAGAAAACTTAAGTATCAACATCTATTTCTTCATCTTGTGCTTCCAAATGTTGAAATTCATCATTGGTATCACCATCATTCATCTACAAAATAAAAATAATATATTCAATAAGTAAAATCATGAGTAAATAAAAAAATGTTAAAGTCTATAATAGTAATATAGTTCTAACAATACTATATATATAATAGTAATATAGTTCTAACAATACTATATATATAATTCTAACAATAATATTTCTAACCGTAATATAGTACAGTCTTACTTCATTATTATTAGGAGCATGTGTTGATGTAGAAGAATGTAGAGTACTGTTAGCATCAGCCGGAGTTGATAAAAAAGCTGCTAAAGCATCTATATTCAATCCGACAGTGTTTGAGTTCAACATTGTCTTAAGAATAAGCTGAAATTTTCCTTCCATCACTTCCATTTCCTTACGTTGTTTCTCCTCTATCTGTTGTATCTTATCATTAAAGTGTTTTATCTCCTGAGCGTTTTCTCTTTTAAGTTTTGCAATTTCTTCATTTCTTCTCAAGAGAGTTGGTGTTGAAGTTCTTCCGTGACAACGAAATCTCCCAGGTTTTTCTTTGCCACACACACTCTGAAAGGCTTCTAAAGAAGACTGTCCATATTTTTCAATCAATTCTTGAAGCTTTATCTAGCATAAATAATAATATTAAATGAATAATTGTATGCATAACTAATAGTAAATAAATAACACATTATGTTAAACTTACAATTGCAAGATTGGTTTCTTGATCCAACTCCTTTTCTTTCTTACTTTGTCGAGTAGCAATAAACATTTCAGCTTGAGTGGGAGGCTATTTATCTTCATTACTTTGACACTAAACCAAGAAGAAGAAAAAAAAAGAATATTAGAGTTTTATTTAAGTAACATAATTAAATATTCATTTACAATGTTTGAAAAAATAATACCATTTTTTCCCTTATAACTGCAAAGCCTTTATTCCCTATCCGGTGTCTGTATTTCAGCTGAGCTATATTTTGAACATTTTGATGACTGATTTCCTATATTCATTCACAATTTTTTTATAAAATTACAAATGTGTGACAACAACTATAACAAGTAATTATATCTTACTTGAATGTGGTCTTCTTTCCAATATTCCAATAAGTTCTTAAAGTCTTCTTCTGGTACCTCATGAGGACGATTTTTTAACCGTTCGTGCGTGGTTTTGTACTTACTAAAATGCTCCTTTTTAAGAAAACATTTGTATCTTCTCCAAGCATCATTTAAAATAGCAAATACAACTTTCCTTCCTTTCTCTGGAATGATGTATTTTTGCTGCAAAAATAAAAGAAACATATTAGAATCTATATTTATAAAAGTATGCTAATCCATACATTCAAATTAAAAAGTAAGTACATTTAGATAATCCCACACAGGATCTATATTTAGATCCTTCCAAGACCTAATCAAAGCCTTCCAGTTATTGAAAGTGAGAGGACATAAATATGAACTTCTTGCGATTGTCCCCAAAAAACTACTAAGCTCAGAAACTGTCTTTTCATCTGGCCCAACCGGTTGTCCTTCTTCATTCAAGATGATCTCTTGTCTATCTTTAAACTCTCGTGAATGAATTTTCCGACATATACTTTCCTTGTTTTTTTTATTAATCCTGAAAATAAACCACATAATAGTAATTAAAAAAGTAAAAAATAAATTGCAAATTTTTATATCCAATATGTAATCAACAAAAACATATATACCATTGGTTCCCTCACTTTCCTCACTTTCGCAGTTGATACCCTCCTCCATTTCATTTTCTTCTATATCTTCATCTCCTGAATCCTCTACTCCATGTTGTTCCTTATTCTTATCTAGATATTTGGTAAGTGACATAGGTGGACATTTTGAAATAGTTTTTTTTCTTCTCTTAATGCAGAAGTAACACTCATGTAACATATAGCAGAAGTATGACAAATACAAGTAACACTCATAATGCAGCCAATTATCAATGCAAAATCAATAAATTCTTATAATGTAGAAGTAACACTCATGTAACATATAGCAGAAGTATGACAAATACAAGTAACACTCATAATGCAGCCAATTATCAATGCAAAATCATGATGCTGCCAATTCATAGTTTAGAGCAAATTATCAATGCAAATGTATCATACTATCACAGTTCATAGTAATTCATAGCAGTAGCAAATTATCAATGCAAATGTATCATACTATCGCACTTGTGTTCATATACTGCAGTTTGAGATCTAATTAGCTTAACTAACAGTTCAGTAATTGCTTGTATCGAAATAACCAACAAATAACTTATTACAGCTATATACTAGATGGAGCAGTAGCAATTTTTACATTGGTTCCTGTAAGTCAAAACCTCTCATTAGGAAATCTTACTATAATAGTACAATTGCAAATATAATACACAAGAAAAAAAGGGGACAAGCAAACCATGCTCACAAGTATGCTCAACATCGTCATACAAACTAAAAAAATAGAAGTGTGCAAATTTGGATGATTTACGACATGAAACCTAAAACACTAGTATCTCAAAAAATATGCCCTACAGTAAAATAATTTAAAAAGAAGTTGTGATGCTAAAGGATGGTTATTAATTATATTTATGTGGGAAGGCACTATGTTTCCTTAGAACTTATACAAACATGTTAGTATTATAGCACATGACTTCAAAACTGCAAATAGTACCTCCTTCTGTATTTACAAAGTCTGCAAATGATTCTGCACTGTGTGGCCCTTCAAACCTACAGGAATTTTCCAAAATCAAAACTTTTTTACTTTTAGTACTCTGGAATACAGTATATACTCCTAATCTATCTTGATAAGCAAAATCAAAATACTCCAAAATCAAAACTACAGGAATACAATATATACTCCAAAATCAAAACTTTTTTACTGTCAGATATATACCCCATCAATAGAAAAAGAAAACTCTTAATCCTAATTGTGTAAGGAAACCATGATAAATAAAGAAACATAAAACTATTCCTAAGAGATCATCTAATAAGCAAAATCTGCAAAAATAAAATAGAATTCCAGTGAAATAAGCAAAAAATTAATCAACCATTTCGTAGCAAAATTAAACCTAATAGTAGAGCAAAATAGGGTTTCAAGAGAGGGAAAATGAGAAAATACAAAATACATATCTTGAATGAAGTTGGTAACGCCGGAGATGGGTTACGCCAGAGACGGGTTACGCGAATGAGAGAGAAGGCTGAGAGAAGGCTGAGACGGGTTACGGGTTACGCGAATGAGACGGGTTACGCCGGAGACGGGTTGCTAGGTTGCTGAGAGAAGGCTGGGTTGCTAGGTTTCAAGAGAGGGAAAGTGACAATGCTTTCTTGTTGAAAAACTAAGATAGGGTTTCAAGAGAGGAAAAATGAGAATGGTTGAAAATCTGAATAGGGTTTCAAGAGAGGGAAAATTTGAAGGATTTGTTTTAGGAAACATATTTGGCGCTATAAAAAATTAACTCAAAAAAAGTGTTTTTTTGTTTCATGAGTACCTACAAGAACAATTTTTTTAAAAACTAAAGAACAACGGTGAATAAATGTTGTGTAAAGATATCAATAAACAACGAGAACGGTTTTTTAGTGTTGTTGTAGAAATTATAAAATTTCATATTCTACTGCAACAAATTTGTAAAACTGTTGCCTATTTACCTCTACGAGAACGGTTTTTTTACCATAAAAAATTAAGCGTTGCCGTAGGACCAAAATGTTGTAGTGCCACCAAAACCAAACATTTCTTTCTCTTCTCCCTTGTGGCTTGTTACAATTGTCTTCTTTCTTCACATCTAAAATAGGGATTTCAAATCCTTTTTATTTCCTTCATATAGGCCTAGCTCAATAATACCACATATTCTCCTCTTTTTTTTTCAATAATAACAATAATAATAATAATAATAATAATAATAATAATAATAATAATAATAATAATAAAATTGGTGGGTTCCACTTGGGGAGTGAGCCCACCCAACAAATCTCTCTCTCACGACTCAAGTGGGAATGTTCTACTCAACCATGTATGCCTTCTTTCTACAATATATCATCTTCGACACAGACAATGTCTTTGTCATCATATCTGAACCATTCTCATCAGTATGAATCTTCTCAATTAAAAATGACTTCATTTCCAATGCATCTCGTATCCAATGATGGTACACTTCAATATGCTTCGACTATGCATGAAAAGTTGGATAATTGCTGAAATGGATCGCACTCTAACTGTCACAGAATAACACAAACTTGTCTTGCTTGAGGCCTAATTCATGTAAGAATTTCTTCATCAACAAGAGTTCTTTGGAAGCTTCAATTGCTACAATGTACTCAACTTCAGTAGTGGATAAAGCAACACACTTTTGTAGCTTTGATTGACAAGACACAACTCCCCTTGCAAACATCATCATATACCCAAAAGTAGATTTTCTAGAATCAAAATCACCTGTCATATTTGCATCTGTGTAGCCATCCAACATAGGTTCACCACCTCCATAGCATAAAGACACTTTGAAAGTGCCTCTAAGGTATTTGAGAATCCACTTCACTGCTTTCTAATGATCTTTACCAAGATTAGAGAGAAATCGACTAACAACCCCAACTGCATGAGTCATATTTGACCTTGTGCATACCATAGCATACATCAAACTACCAACTACAGATGCATAAGGAACCTTCTTCATCTCTTTTATGTCTTTCTCACTTGTAGGACATTGATCAGAATTCAGTTTAAAATGAGTAGTAAGTGGAGTACTAATAGGTTTGCAATTGCTCATATTGAATCTCTCTAAAACTTTCTCAATGTAATTATGTTGAGACAACCACAATTTATTATTCTTCCTGTCAAGAGTAATTCTCATGCCCATAATTGTCTTTGTAGGACCTAAGTCTTTCATTGCAAAAGACTTGTTGAAATCTTTCTTTAAAGGTTGAATCTTCTTAATGTCATGACCAACAATCAACATGGCATCCACATATGACAAGAGAATAATATAATCACCATCAGAGAATTTCTTGACAAACACACAATGGTCAGAAGTAGTTTTACCGTACCCATGTTTCTCCATAAGATTCAAATTTCTTGTACAATTGTTGATGTGCTTGCTTGAGCCCATATAAGCTTTTCTTCAATTTACACATAAGTTGTTCTTTACCTTTGACTTCGAAACCCTCTAGTTGCTCCATATTGATCTCTTCCTCCAAATCACCATGAAGGAATGCAATTTTCACATCAAGTTGTTCAACTTCTAGGTTCAAACTAACTGCTAACCCAAGCACAACTCGGATATAGGACATTTTCACCATAGGTGAAAAAGTTTCATCAAAGTCAATACCTTTTCTCTGATTAAAACCTTTCATAACCAATCTTGCTTTCTATCTTGGTTGAGAATTTTTCTCTTCTGTCTTTATCTTGTATACCCATTTGTTCTTGAATGCTTTTCTACCGTTAGGCAATTTTACCAATTCAAATGTGTGGTTCTCATGCAAGGAGTTCATCTCTTCTTGCATGGCTTTCAACCACTTTTCTTTATCAACATTTGTAATAGCTTCTTGATAGTACTTTGGCTCTCCATTATCAGTGATCATCATATAATCATGTGGAGAATATCATTGAGAAGGTTGACGTTCTCTAGTAGATCTTCTCAACTCAAATTCGACTGGTGGCTCAATTGGAATATGCTTATCATGGTGAGACACATGATCATCAGTTACATTCTTATCATCTACTGGTATATCGCCCTCATCAACAAGAGTTTCTATAGGGGGCATAGGTGCAACATCAATGTAACTTCTGGAATTTGGTTTTTGTTTTTCAGCTTTATCAAAATCTTCAACAGTCGGGTCTTCAAGAAATATGACATCTCGGCTTCTGATAATTTTCTTGTTAACTGGATCCCACAATCTATAACCAAAATCTTCATCACCATAACCGATGAATATACATTGTTTGGATTTACTATCAAGCTTGGACCTCTCATCTCTTGGAACGTGAACAAAACATCTACAACCAAAAATTCTCAAATGACTGTAAGAGACATCTTTCCCTGTCCACACTATATTTGGAACATCACTATCAAGTGGAATAGAAGGAGAAAGATTAATCAAATCCACTGCAGTTTTCATTGCTTCACCCTAAAAGGATTTCGATAATTTTGCATGAGAGAACATACATCTGATTATGTCATTAATTGTACGATTCATTCTCTTTGCAACACCATTATGTTGAGGTGTCTTTGGAATTGTTTTCTCAAACCTGACTCCATGTTTTATACAATACTCTTCAAATGGACCTCTGTATTCACCACCATGATCTGATCGAACACATTTCAATTTTCTTCCCTTTTCTCTTTCAACACTTGCATGAAAGTGCTTGAAGACTCCAAATACCTAGTCTTTAGATTTCAAAGGAAAGACCCACACTTTTCTAGAGTAGTCGTCAATAAAAGTAACAAAATGTGATGTGAAGTAACACCGTTGATTTACAAGAAAGGGGGGTTTAAATTGTAAATGCTCCTTTTAAAAATTCTTGTTAAACTTTAAGAAAATAACTCAAGATTGATCTTGGTTATGAAAACAGAAAACAGAGAACGTTTTTGGTTTTAGTTGTAAAACAGAGAACGTTCCTTGATTAGTGTTAAACAGAAAAATCAGTTTATCCCTTATCTTAATTAATCAATATAGTGCAGCAAATAAAGAAATACGGAAGAGAATACCACAAACAGATTTATCCTGGTTCACCCAATGTGGATTACGTCCAGTCCTCACGCGGTGAGATTTTCCACTAAATGTTTAAAATGAAGAATCTTCTTAATCTTGCAACACCTAGTATAGATCAACCTTGATCTATTTCAGCCTCTATTACTTTCCACCCAGAAAGCAATGACAACACCTATCTAATCTTGATAGGAAACAATCTAAAACAAACTATGAAGAAACTCTTATAGTTTGAGTTTTTACAAATGGATTGATTTTGACAGAATTTGTTATTGCTCAACTCTTGTTTGAGAATAGATTCTTTACAAAGGATCTAATGATGATTTCGCAACTGATGTAAGAATGTGCAGCAGTAGCTGTTTCGCGAATTGCAGAAAATGATGATTCCTCTATTTTGTAGAATTTCAAGCTTAAGTGATTGTATATTGTTAATTACTTAGTACTTGAATTTCTTGCCTTCATACTGGATTGAGTCCTTCTATTTATAAGTTGAGAATGCACTGGATAAGTACGAAAGAGCTGTTGAAGAGGCCATGCTTTTTCCTGGTTTTAAGGCAGTACTTTGAATAAACTAATCATGCTATGACATAGCCTTTTTTCACTGATGGATTTAGCATTTAAAGCAGTCCTGTACTTTTCTGACAGTGTCCTTGATGTTTCTTCATTGATCTTGGATGATACATTCTCCATCTTGAGTCTTGAGTGCAGTTGGAGAAGATTAGAAACGAATTGCAGGCTGAAACAGAGATAATGCAAGGCTGCTGTTGATATGCAGAAAACGGAGAACGTTCTTAGTTTTTGAGTGAACGTTCTTGAGCTTAAATAATCATTATGGAGCTCCCGTTTTGATCAACCTGGATTTCTTTTGTAATTTCCTTGTCATATGTCAAGATTGAGTGAGCTTTGTTGACTTTTGAATTTTTGGAGTTCTTTAGGTTATCATGACTTTTGTCCATCTTTGGGCCCTTTTAATTTTGTGATCAAATAGCCTATTTGAGCTTGAATGAGTCCCACCTGTTCCTTGCCATGTATTGATTAGATATGAATGGATTTCTTGGTTAGATTCTTTGATAAAGATGTAGAAAAGATTTGAGCAACATGTTGTGATGAACAATTCTAGAAGCTGGAGATCATTCTCTGTTTTGCTGCAGAGTGATCTTGATTCCTTTGCTTTTCTTGATTCTGTCTTTAATAAAATTCACTCAAAAACACCAGTTAAATTAACATAATACTTTAGAGTCATGATTAACTTTCTTAATTAACTTTTGTTTGTTTTCATCAAAACTTTAATTATAGAGTTTGTCTCAACAATCTCCCCCTTTTTGATGATGACAAACATGTTAATTTAGATTTTAATTCTGATTCTAATAACAAGTATGTGACAGAGTTTTAAAGACTCCCCCTCAATTTATGCATTCTTAAATTTTGTAGAATTTAAAACTTTTTATGCTATAAACTGTTTCTCATTGATTTGATAACAAAAGTACATGATAGTAAATGAAAATACGTAGTGCAGATTAAAAACTAAACTTAATTCTCCCCCTTTGTCATCCAAAAAGATAAGAGAGAAGAGACTAGGAAGCTAAAGACGGGGAAGATCCTTTCGAAGAGGAGGATTTTCCAGGATGAGGAGCTGGAGAAGGTGGAGGGATTTGATGAGGAGGTGGAGGTGGAATACCTAGCTTGGGAGCAAGATGATCAGCCAGCCAAGTCCGCAAAATAGCAGTTTCCTGATCGTGTTGAACCTGGCGTGATATGATATTCTGAAGGGCAGCCATGATATCAGAATTTGATGGTTCAAGTAAGGGAGGAGAGGGGTGAATGTTAGTAGTAGGATGAGAGGTGGTAGCAACTATAGTATGGGATGGAATAAGTGTGGGAGAGATGGATGGAAAAGAAGCAAAGGAGGATGAGATGGAGGGTAATGGACTAATGGATGTGTGAGAAGGTCCAATAGTGGCTGAAAGGTTTAAAAACTGACTGATTCCAAAATTAGAGGAGCTTGTTTTCCAAGGTGATACAAATAGGGGAGACATAGTGGATAGTAGTGGATTGGACAAAAAGGTACCAAAATCAGGAGAAGGTGAGGAAAGTGGTTGAGAATAAGAGGCAACATCTGAGGATGGAGGAATGGACGGTTGAGGCACAAGAGGGGATGGAATAGGGCAGTGGTGTGGAGAATGTGCTGTGGGTGATGGAGAATGAACCGAGTGAGTTGGAGAATGTTCTGGAATGGGTGAGGAACGATCTGGTGGTGTAACTGTTGTTGTTTTGGCTGTAGGGTCTGATCGTTTTCGTTTTAAGGAGGTGGGAAAGGATGATGGTGGAGTAGGAGTCAGAGTGGATGAAGTTTTACGCATATGCGAAAGATTTTTTGTTGAAAATTTAGAGATCTTATCCATAGAGGATTCAGAAGCGAGGGAAACTCCAAAATGTATAAAAACCTTCGTTAAAACCATGCCATAGGGTACTGTATTCTTTCTATAATCCTTGGTGGCTGCACAGGTCATGTGCTGAAGGATCACATAAGGTAGATTCAAACGTTTGCAATGGAGCAGATGATAGATGAGCAAAACATCATTATCAGATACATATTCATGGCTTCCACAATGAGGAATTAGAGTATGTTGAGACATATTGTTAAAAACCTTAGGAAGAGGTTGAAGATAAGTAGAGAGGTGCCAAGTGGAATCTTCCTCAAACAGGTCAGAGAGGACATCAGTCATGCGAAGATTCAAGGCTGAGTACCAATGATCTCCAAAGATAGAGGGACCTTCTGTGGGGAGCTGGAGAATGGAAGCCAGAATGTTGGGGGTGAGTTGGATCTCCACTCCTTTAATCTTGGAAATAAGGAGAGATTTATCAGCAAATGTCTGGGCATTGCAATAGAACGCACCGGAGAATATTCTTGAGGAGGATATGAAAGAACCGGAGAACGTTCTCGTGGTGGGGAACATTTTGAAGAATGTTCTGGAGAGGCGGGTTTAGGGTTAAAATTTTTCTTTTTCTGAGATGTGTGAAACTTCTTGCGAGCAAGATAACGAGCAATTTTGATTGCGGTTTGTGTTCTTAGGGGATTGCTCTATGGTCTGGATTGAGAAGGAATTTCAGTTGGTTTTGGGGAAGAAGAACCAAGATCATTCATCGATCTCCGTTTTTGATTGGGAGAAGTTAAGTGAGGGGGTTAAGAGGGAAAAGAAGATTCTGTAGGGATGACAGGCGTAGGGTTTGTTGGTATATTTTCTGACATGGATGGTGTTGTTGCTGATGAGTTTTTGTTTGTTGGTGTTTGTGTTGGGGACTTTGGTGGTGTTGTTGGTTTGGTTTGAGTGGTTTTAGGAGGTACCCTTGCTGATGAAGGGGGGCACGAATCAGACGAATCATCCCTTTCAAAATCAGAAATAATGAAATACAACGGTTCAAAATTTTTAGGGTTTGATGATTTGGAAGTTCCAATACCAGATTGAACTCTCATTGACCTTCGTGGAGGAGTGTTTTGTGTACGGAAGTGTGGAGGGACTTGAGTAGAGGTTGAACGAGTGTACCATGGTGGAAGAAGGGTAGATAATGGAGGAATATTTATGATTGATTCGTTGGTTGTAGGAGGAGGAGAGACAAGGGATGCTTGTGATGGTGATGGTCTAGGTGGTGGAGACGGTGATCGTTCCATGGATTCATACGAGGAAGAAGAAGAGTAAGGAGTGCAGGGGGATGCATTTTTGCAAGCAGACTGTTTCGTTCTAGCCATTTTTGTGGTTTCAAGGTTGAAGATGAAGAAGATGAATAGTTGAGTGAGTATTTAGAGAGAGAGGATTAATGCAGAAGAATATGAGAAGGTGAAAGGGATTAGTGATTTGTGTTTTTTGACGTGAGAAGATGAAGGGAAAAGAAATGATTTCGTGCTGTCCCAATGGGAACAGTTAACGCCTAGGGAAGGAGGAAAAGCAATATTGGAAAAAGTAAAGTGTGCGTGTCAGCCTTCACATCAGACAAAAGGACATGTTCAGTAAATGCCAAGATTTGCCTTTTTTGATTTGAGAGGGAAAGTATTAAAATAATAAAAACTGTTCGTGTTTCAAAACGGAGAATGATGCATCGCGAAAAGGAGAATGATGAATGTTCTCCGTTTTCTGCAGTAGCATAAATCAACCAGAATTTTCTGGATTTTTCATGATTTTCAGTTTTTCTTTGATCAAATTGAAACTATCCTCAATGAGAGGCTTTGTGGAAATGTCAGCAAGTTGATTTTGAGTATCAACAAAAATTAATTCAATATCTTTCTTGTTGACATGATCACGAATGAAATGATGTTTTGATCTAGAGTGCTGAATGGGATTTTTAGATAAATTTATGGCACTTGTATTATCATAATAGATTGGAATGCTGGAAGAACTTACAGAGTAATCTTGAAGTTGATTCTTAATCCACAAAATTTGTGAACAACAGTTTACTCACTCAAGTGTTGATTCTTAATCCACAAAATTTTTCTTCGCAAGTATGTTGAGTCCATTCTCACTCAAGTGACCAAGGCACATATGCCATAAATCAGAGGATGCATCTTCAATTGCATTCACTTCTTCCTTGCATAGCTTCGTAGGCATCATATAGAGAGAAGTGGAACTTTGCTCCTTTGCTACAACTAGGGACCCTTTGGTGACTTTACATATACCACCACCACCAAAGTAAGTCTGATAACCATCAATATCCAAGGCTTTCACCAAACTCAAATGGAGACGAATATCAAAAACATGTGTAACATTCTTCAATTGAAGTTTGCAACCAATCCTAGTTTCAACCCAAACATCTCCTATACCGATTATTTTACATACTCCTTCATCTCCGATTTTTATCATGCTAAAATCACCAGCACTATAAGATGATAAGAAATCACGCCTAGGAGTAACATGATATGAGGCACCCAAATCAATAATCCAAGTTGAATCATGACATGCAAGGTTTATGGAATTATCATCACAAACAATGTAGACATTATTAACAGATACAATTGTTGTTGTATCTTTATCATTTTTCTTCTCTTTGTCTTCATCTCTTTCCCTTGATTGATCTCTCTTAAGGAACCTACAATTTCTTTTTATTTGACCCGCTTTGCCACAATGATAGCATATCACTTCTTTTCTAGTCCTCGACTTACTTCTTGACTTGCTACGGCTTTAAGAGTTGTCGCGCCTATGGAAGTTTCTAGATTGACTTCTCCCTCGTGACTCTGTAACTAGTGCTTCTATAGAGAGAAGTGGAACTTTGCTTCTTTGCAACAACTATGGACCCTTTGGTGACTTTACATATACCACCACCACCAAAGTAAGTGTGATAACCATCAATATCCAAGGCTTTCACCAAACTCAAATTGAGACAAATATCAGGAACATGTCTAACATTCTTCAATTGAAGCTTGCAACCAATCTTAGTTTCAACCCAAACATCTCCCATACCGATTATTTTACGTACTCCTTCATCTCCCATTTTTATCATGCCAAAATCACCAGCACTATAAGATGATAAGAAATCACGCCTAGGAGTAACATGATATGAGGCACCCAAATCAATAATCCAAGTTGAATCATGACATGCAAGGTTTATGGAATTATCATCACAAACAATGTAGACATTATTAACAGATACAATTGTTGTTGTATCTTTATCATTTTTCTTCTCTTTGTCTTCATCTCTTTCCCTTGATTGATCTCTCTTAAGGAACCTGCAATTTCTTTTTATGTGGCCCACTTTGCCACAATGATAGCATATCACTTCTTTTCTAGTCCTCGACTTACTTCTTGACTTGCTACGACTTTAAGAGTTGTCGCGCCTATGGAAGTTTCTAGATTGACTTCTCCCTCGTGACTCTGTAACTAATGCTTCTGACTATGTAACTATTGACATTTTTAACTTTCCTTTCTTCGAGCTTCTTCATTCAACATGCTCTATGTAACTATTGACATTTTCAACTTTCCACTTGGAGTTGAATTGGTCAACGCCACAACAAGGACTTCCCAATTATCAGGCAAGGAACTCAACAATAACAACACTTGCAACTCATCATCTAATTTAATTTCCGCGGTTGTCAACTGATTCACTATATTCTGAAAAATACTCATATGCTCTGCCATTGAGTCCCCATCTTTATATTTCATTTTCAATAGCTTCCGAATCAAGAATGCTTTATTTTGTACGTTCTTTCATTCATACAACTCTTTTAATTTTTCCCACATCTTGTTAGCATCTATTTCAGTTTCAACATGTGGATATACACTCAAATCCAACCATTGCCTAATTAACGCCACTGTCTTTATATTCATCTTCTTCCAATCAACATCAAATTTATTTGCAGGTTTAACAGTGTTATCCTCAATAGGATTATACAAATCTTTACTGTATAACATGTCTTCCATGAGAGTCTTCCAAAGTGTGTATAGAGAAGAGTTGAGTTTAATCATATTGGGACCTTGATTTTCCTCCTCCATTTAAATGCACAAATCAAATAATCAAGCTCTAGATACCACTTTGTTCGGAAAAATCAGAGATAATTAGCGATAACTATCTCAGTAATGCGGAATATTTTTTTCCCCTCTTGAGTAGATAAATGGTCAAACAGAAAAATACAATTCCAAGAGCAATAATAATTGGCAGAAAATTAAATATGAGACAAACGCAATTTTAACATGGAAAACTTCCCTCAAATTGAGAGAATAAAAACCACGGGACCTGGTCTAGTAAAATCTTCCACTATAATAATTAATGGGTACACTAAGAGTCTTCCTAATAACAATAGAGAATATCATTCAACAATAACAATCTTATAACAACCTTCCACTAAAGTGGATATGCCAAAGTAACTCTCAGAGAAGATAAAATTACTCAAATTGTATATTCAAATAACAAATTCAGTGGTCGAAATAATCTATCAAAATTGTACATCAAACGAATCAATTTGCTACACACCTATTACCACCACCGGAACCAAACCTTTTTTTTTTTCTCTAGCAGTCGTTCTCTTTCAGTCTTGTTCTTAGGAATTTCTTAATTTCTTTTATTTCCTTCAAGTGGGTCAAACCCATTAAAACCTTTTTTTTTTCTTTTCTTTTTATTTCAATAATAATAATAATAATAATAATAATAATATTAATAAAATTGGTGAGTTCCACTTGAGAGATATTAATTAACAGTAAGGTAGATTATACGTCATGACCGCAAGAAGCGTCCTACTTGCTCTTCCCTTATTTATTTTCCCTCCATACGAAGGAATTCAATCTACTCACTGTAAAATATATATTTCTCTTTTACTGATGATATCTGTCAAAAGGCAAAACTAACTTTCTAACATACGTTAGAAAGCTCTGAGCTAAAATATCATAATGATCATACATGTGTGAAAAGAATCAATTCACATTTTTGTCAAGAAACTAACACTGAATTAACTCAAATATGATGATTAAACCTATTCATCATAATAGGTTATAAACACTTTTTGGATATGATGATTAAACCTATAAAGTTCTAACAAAATCAACATAAATAAATTCTTAGAACAACTTGATGAACCTCAAAAAGATTGAATGTTTAGAATGTTTGAAGAAAAAATAAAAAAGAACTTTTGTGACAGCAATGTAGTTAAAATCACTCTACTTGCATTATTTACTATAGTGTATAGTATCGACATAGAAAATTGTGATTAACTACACATTTTCTTTCTCCTGCATCGCTAAATCATGAACATACCTAAAAACATTTTGTAATCCAGTTAAAGTTCAGAATGCTCATAACCTTTTAAGAAAAGCTTTATCAAAGGTTACCATGTGTTGGGACTCAAACCCCATGGTCACATGAAGGCTTAGAAACATTACTGAAGCTCCACATCTAATCTATAAACTGAGAATAGCTCGAAATTTAAAAAACAAGAAATTACATCAACTATTCAAACACTTTTATTATAAAAAGAGTAAAACTTGATGAAATATTGAACCACACTCATAGTTCATCGTAGATCATCTATTATAAAGAATACAAGAGTGTGAACATCCATTTTACTCATTCAAGTCATAAGAACTTAATGCAAACTAAATATTCTATTTGTAAGCTTTCTGAAATCATATTTTAATTTGTAAAAAAGACTCAATTTCAGTTGTGATTGATGTTAGATATAATGTGATTAAGAAAAAGAATTGCAAACCTACTAAGTCTAAGAAAATATAGAAAAGAAAGTTCAAGCTGACAGACTTGTGTAAATTGATAAATTGAGAAGTTGTCTCAACCATTTTATTTGAAAATCTCACTAAGGGTGATGACTGGATGTAGTCCAATGTTTTGATAAATAAATATAAATTGTCTCTGATTTCCTTACTTTTTCCTTCTTATTTTTTATTACACTGCTCACATGCTCAATCACTTTACTGATTTTTTTAATGCTAAATATGATTAATATTTTAAAGTTCTAAATATTGAAAGTTGTAAAATTTGAGAACCAATTTTTAAGAACAAATCTACTCTAAAAAAGTGTCACAATTCAAACTCCTTCATTGTGACATTGAATTCCACTGCGTAAAAAGTTATAATCAAGTATTTCACAAAGATCTCAACCCATTCTACATGATATAGGAACATGGAATATTGCACTGATCAATTCAATTTTTCTACCTTTGGAAGCTTCTCGGGTCATTCAAATATTTTTCTAATTTTAACCATATGGACACTAAGTTTTGAAATCCCCCACAAAAATGTATTTTTCTTTATTTATTTATTAAAAATGCATATCATGCTATTAAACAATGAAAAGAAGTTAAACTACATGAGGTTTTCACAAACAATAGCTATCAGAAGTTTGGTTTAAGCTCTGGAAGATTTAAACTATTCCCAAACATGTCCACTTGGTTTGGCAAATTTTGAAAGATAGACTCCCAACAAAAAGTAACTTCTGCATAAAGATATGGTGTTGGAGTGTTTTTGTTTTAGATGTGGTTGACTGATGAATATATTAATTATCTTTTTTTAAGAATTGCATTTAGTCAAAACAACTTTGGTTCAAACCTTTTTTAGTTGTATGCTTTGAATGCTATTAACCCATATTCTTTTTTTCATTGACTTGTTATGACATTTGGTATGCTTGAAATAAAGTTAGTTTCAAAGATTTATTTTTTCATAAATGAAATCATTTGTAAAATTTGGAGTGTCATGACCCCAGATATAAATTGTGAAGCCCATATTTCCATTTTGCCTTCCTCTTAGTCTCTCGCTACAAGTCCTTTTAAAAAAAGTAATGTGGTTGCTATTGCACCAGTAATTAATAAATGGGGTGATGGATTAGTTATTTGTGATGACCACGGCTTGGTGATGGCTACATACACTTGTTATTGTGAGGCACTTCCAAATTTTGATATTGGAGAAGCCTTGGGTTTAAACTTAGCCTCCAGTTTACTCTCGATATTTGATTTAGGTAGATTATTTTTTAAGGGGATTATGTAATTGTAATCCGGGAAATGCACGTAAAATTGAAATATTCATCTTATTTTGACATGGTGATTGCTGATTATCAAACAATTTTTTGTTCTTTTCAAGATCGACTCAACACATATGGAGGACTAAAGTGAATTTTAACACGAGAGTTTTTAAAAACTTATAATAGTATTTTAGTATAATTACAATTTTGTTATCAAAAATATTTTCTATACACTTTAAAATACAAAATTATGTATTGTATTAATATAATCGATTTCGTATAATATCTATTTTTCAATTGATGATAAAGTCAATTAGTTTAATATTTGTTGAGACAATATTAATTTTAGATATATTATTTTAGTAGTTTCAGTTTTAAAATATTAAAATATGAGACATTTTTAATAAGCAAAATTGCTGGGTTTTTTTTTTCATTCCTTATCCTTAAATCATGTTAAATGGCCATCTAATTTTTTTACTCACCATTTAACTCGTTTTTCTTTAGATTTTATTGCTTCGATTTGGATTGAGGATTGTCCACCTTGTGTTGCCTACTTGTTTTTTTTTTAGCTGATTTAACTGTTTAATAAAATTTATTTAAAAAAAAACGATAATTAGAAAAAACAAATGGAGTATTTGAGAGAATTACAATCATTGAATGCATTTCAAATTTTCATAAAGCTTAATCTCTCTAATTACATATAAATAGTTAGACTACGTAATGTAATTTTATTGAGTCATGTACGACGTTAAAGACTAAAATAAACTATATATTTTTTATACAAATGTATCTATTAATTTGAGTCCAAACAGAAAAGCTTACATAGACTAAAAACAACTTTATTTTTTGAATGCGTATGATGTCATAGGTTAAAAACAACTTTATTTTTTGAGTCCAAACAGAAAAGCTTACATAGACTAAAATAAAATACACTATAAAAATATTTTCTTTTTATCAACACTATAATAGAAGGTATTAAAATCATATTTAAAGCTTAATTTTGTTTACACCATTTGTTTATTTTTTTTTTATGTGAAATGATATATTTTTTATATAATAAATTTAGGATGAAATGATGAGCTCACTTCAAAATAGAGAAACTTTAACATTGAATACTTCCGGATATTTTATTTATGTATACAATTAGTATTGTTTGTTGGAATGACTTGGAAATAAAAGGAACTCTAATCTATAGAGATTGTGATTCACTGCAGTTAGAGAGTGCAGTTAAACACATCAAAACTTTTTAGTTAAAATTGGATAATCTCAATTTCAAATTTAAAACTAATTAAAATTAAACTTAAAATCTAAATTTCTCGTTTTTAATCATCTAATTCAGATTTACCGACTATACCGTCGTTAACGATCATAAATCCAAAATTGATTTTTATGTCACACTTTTAATATATTACCCAAAAAGTGTACATTTAATCAACCACAGAAACGTGGCTTACGAAACCCACGTTCGTACCTCCATTTATTTATGCCACTACCATAGCTTTGTAGGTTATCTCGGATTATGTTTGAATGAGTGGTATGAAACAAAATTAAATTAAATAAATTATTTTTTTATTGTTTGAATTGTAAAAAATGATGAAATGAAGTGGAACATGATGTAATATATTTCTTTGTATTCTATCAATTATATTTTTTTGGAATAAGATATTATCATGTTTTATTTCATTTTAAAATATCGAAAGACTTGAGTTGATATTTTATTTTATTAGACTCCTCTTTACTTTATTTCATTTAATTTCATTTTGCTCTGTTTTATTTTGTTTATTTTCAAATATCAAAACATATTACTTTATTATTTTAGTTAGTCTTTTTTTTTTCTTCCAACTCTACCTAAAATTGTGTGCAATGTGAAAATGTTCATATCTCTGAACACTTGTTTCTTTAGGAACATTATTATAAAATTATGTTTTAGATTGAATAATAATATTTTTTTTACGAAAAATTACTATTATTTTTATTTGTACATTCATATGTAAAGTTTTATAAAGATGTTATAACTATAGAGAAATTTTTTTTTTTTAGTTTAAATATAATTTAATCATTATAATTATAATATGTTTTTATTTTAGTCATCGTAATTTTTTTTATTTGATTATCATCCTTGTAAATATAGTTTAAATTTAAAATACTCCTTCAATTTAATTTTTATTACAAATATTGTAACACCGTTAAAATATAATAATTTTTTAGTAAAAATAAAAACTCAAATATAATAAATTATAATTTTTTTAGCTTAAAGTTAATCTCAAATATTTTAGTTTTCTTTCCTAGAAAAACTAAAATCGCATCTTCTTCATCTTCATCTTTTAAGTCCTCTTCCTCATCATAGTTTTTCTTCTTGACATGGAGATTAAGGGATTTTAGGAGATTATATGGAAAAGTCTAAAAATAGGAGTGAAATTTGGTTGTAGATGGAGGAGGAGCAATAAAGAAAATCTAAGTCCTAGTACAAGAGCTAGCAATGGTATGGAGCGATGAAGGAATTCGTCATGGGAACAGGGTTGAACCTTTAATCAAATTCATTCTAAATTTTTAGATTTTTTTATTTTATAAATTATGACACAACGTGAGAAATTCTACAATGGAGAGAAGATTGAAAATGATGAAAAAGATTCATAATTTAGTTTTTGTTAGGGAAGAAGGCCGAAACATTTGAGGCTATTTTAGGTTAAAAAAATTATAATTTAATTATATTTAATTTATTTTTTGTTAAAAAATAGTTATTTTTTAATTGTGTCCCAATTTTTGTAATAGAAATTGGATGAAATGACTATTTTAAAATAAAACTATATTCACAAGGATGTTAATTCATTGTAACCATATAGACATGTCATAACATAACAATGTTTATTAAATATATAAAGTATCTATACAAATATTTAGTTTATTATAAAATCTTATTTATTTCAGAAAATAAAATCCGATTAAATTTGGGTGCAAAACTATTTTATACTTTTAGTATATACAAGTTATATAATAATAATGATAATAATTCTTTAATAATAATAATAATAATAAAAATAATAATAAAGGAAATTATGTGAGTTTTCTTTAAATGATATCAAACACATCTCCTCTACTTTTAAAAAAATATTCACTATACTAACAAAGAGAATTATATCAAACTTTTTTTTTTGCCACATTTATATAGACAAAATATTACACACGATTTGTTCAGTGAATACTAGGGAAGAGATCAACTAACACTATAGTATCAATGTTTTGTTCGACACTAAATTTCATCCCTTTATTTAATCCAAATACTTAAAACAACTAAATCAAATAATTCATAAAATATAGAAACTAAAGTCATGAAATATTTTATCATATGAATTATTTGACCTATTTCTTAAGCCTTTGGATTAAATAAAATCAAGAGAAGAGAATTACATCAAACAAAACTTTGACATCTTAATTAGTGTTATTTGATTCCATATTTAATGATTTAATAATAATAATAATAATAATAATTATAATAATAATAATAATAATAATAATAATAATAATAATAATAATAGTCACTATTTGTTTTGTACCAATAAAAAGTTAGTGTTTGTTGTGGTGCTCGTGTGAATTGTTGATATTTTGCTTCCCACTTTCCCACTAATTGCTGACTTGGTCTTCTTCACTCTTTATTTGTCTATTCGTGCACTCTTTCTCGATTTCGTTTTATTACCACTCATCTTTATTTATTTTCTTTTTATTTTTTGACGAGTGTTGGTGTGTAAAAATTCAGCTAGCTGGTTGGTTTGTGATCATTTGATTCATGATCTTAGCTCTTCTCAGGTACAATTTACATGGTAAATATTACTTTCTTTTTTTTTTTTTTATGATTATAATTTTTT
>JBBPBS010000689.1:13768353-13792683 GCA_037974835.1 Cicer judaicum
TTTTTTTTTTTTTTTTTTTTTTTATGATTATAATTTTTTTTTAATTCGGTTCTAAATATAAAGTTGATCTTTAATAATTAATATGTTTTTGTATGATCTAATTTCTTATATGCTAATTTGTGAATTGTATTTATAGTTGTTTATCAATTGAGAGTTTTTCGGCAATTATTTATTTGATTTTTATTTCTGTCTTAAGATTTTGATTCACCTTCCCTTTCTAGATTTTGATTCACCTTCCCTTTCTAGATTTTGATTCTCTGTTCTTTTTTTAGTATAATAGCAACGCGTACTTTTTTTCTTTATGTTAAAAAAAAAAAAAGAAAAAACAACGCATGCATTTGGTAAGAGTCAAGTCAATATTAGAATAGAAGAGTATTTTTGGGTTTCCTGAGTCAAGAAATTTTCTGAAGTGATGCTTATAACATGCAAGTTTTCTATGCAAGTTATTTTTTCTCCTATTTCATGTATTAGGAATGCACGGTACACGGTCTTCACCATCTTGATACATGGTCAATTGTAAATCAGTGCCTAATTATTATTTGAAACTCTAATGACAATTGATCAATGTATTCAGAAGTATAAGTTAATGGTTGTCTCAGTTGTAAAGACTACGAAGAACTTTTAACTTACTTTCGAGTTAGGAGGACCGACATCCGTCATAGTTTCTATTTTTAAGTAATAATCGACAATAGACTACTTATAAAGGTAATGTAATGTAGCATCCGCCATATCATATTTCATTGTTTTCCTCAAAGTTGGCTTCTTTTAAATTTGTTTTCAAATATATGAGTTTTTTTGTCTATCATGTTATCTAGAAGAGTTATCATAATGTGTATTTATAATTTTGTTTTGGGTTCAGCACAAACCTTTCTTTTGTTGTGTCATCTTATTTATTTTATTTTTTATTTTTTCAGGATACTGCTCTTATATATAATGCTTCGTTTCTAGTTGAAGGAAGATTAATGTAAGAAACATTTTCTTACCTTTTGATGCATAAATAGTTTGCTTGAATTACAAGATGGTAAATATTCGTCATAATGACCATGGTAAAAAGGATTCATTGTATGAAGAATATTCAGCATCTCAATTAAAAAAGTTGGTTTAAAACATTATCAAATCTCAAAATATTAGTTTTTTATTAAAGGGTTTATGTTTCCTACTTGTTCAGGGAAACAATAGAATTCCAAATTATGTAGCAAGTGTTGATGATACTAATGTAATGGAGAAATTGAATTTAGGTGCAATGATGAAAAGTGAGAGTATGGAAAATATATTGAATAGTTCTCTTCTTCATAAGTTTGGTGATTTAGAAAATAATGAAAAGTTCAACAATATCATATCTTATGATTCTATTGAAATGGAAGCACCAATGGTGCAAAGCATTGGTTCTATTTCTAATACCAAGTCAAATTGTTTTGGTTGTTTTTCTTCAACTTCTTTAATTCTATCTAAAGGAATGGTCCAATGCACTTGGAAACAAGGTATCCCTCATTTTGTATTTTGTGGAGATGACAATAAGGAAATTTATGTTGCCAAATTTAGTAAGGTAGAGAAAAAAAATGATGAAGGTTTGGATTATATTTATTTGATTCATTTGATCAAAGGTTGGCAAAAGGGTAGTGAGATTTTGGACAATGATTTGCAAGTTGTTGGTAAGATGAATGTATCAACAATTTTCACTTTGTGTGATAACAATTCTACAATGATGGAAACACATTTTGTGTTATTTGGTGACATTGAAATTGATGACAAAGAAATTCACAATTCAAGTCATTCTCTTTGGAAGAAGAAAGTAGCAGAAGTGTTCAAAACTAGTCCATCATCATCAAAACAAATAAAGAATTGTCCAAATAAGTATGAGCCACAATCATATAGTATAAATGATATCAATTTATTAGAAAAAAATGTTGCAACAAATTTTGAGGTTGCTGCTATTGTTGTCAAAGAAAAACTTCCATTTGATGGAGTTGGTGGTTGGGGAGTGAAATTTCTCAACAAATTGCCCTGTGAAGAAATTTATGATAGGAAAAATGAGGATTGCTCAAATAGCATGAACATTATTGTACTCAAAGGGGTTCATGGTGGACCAAGAAATGAAAATGGTGGGCCATCAAGTCTTATAGATAGATGGAAATGGGGTGGTTGTTGTGATTGTGGTGGTTGGGATGAGGGATGTCCCTTGACTGTATTTCAAAGAAGATCTACCAATTTGGAGATTCTTTCTCAAGTTCATCATATGCTTAGATTACAACCCACTTGATATTGTTACCCTGGTTAGTACTTATAAACACTTTTTATAGTTTAAAAAAATATAAATGATTGAATCTAACTACATCTATCAGATCATATTTATGTTGACGCCAGACAAACCTTTAATTTTGAAGTGTCATAGACTTTTTTTTTTAAAATAGATATATTTTGGTATCTTATACGTACTTTTCATCTATCCATCATTTTGATTAACAAATTATAATTATTTGTATTTGAGAAAATTAAATGAGATGATTGTACCCTTCTCTAATTGTAGGATTCAAGCAATTTCAGCTCCACATTGAGGATGATGAATATCAATAATGGCTTATATTTTGTTCATTTTCAACCTCCATTCTCTGCATTACAATCTTTTTCCATTGCTATCGCAATTATTCATTCGCAGAGTCCTTCTCTTCGGCTTTACAATGCACAGAAGCTATGATAGTCAAAATACACAATTTGATTAGAAGATATAAGTGGATATATGAATCAGGTTTTTCATTCTTCTTTTTATGGTAGATCCTTTCAATTAATTAATTCATAGAAAAAAAAATTTGTTGAAGGGGTGGAATGTAAAGGATTTTTGTGATGAAAATTTGTTAAATCCTAGGAGAGAATTATGGTTGATGATGAAAAGAAAGTTTGATTAGCCCTTAACGTGATCCTTAACTATTTGAATAAAGCAATCGAATAACAAATCATAAATTTAAATTTGAAGAATGAAGCAACAATGATCTTGATTAAGCAGCTATGTAAACCAAAAAGAAAAAGGTTGAAAATTACCTCACAACATTACTTTAGTCTTTCCAGATTTTTTATGTCAATATAATTTCTTAATTCTTCTTAATAATTAATAATATAAAGTAATTAAAATATGAAAAAGGCACAAGTGAATACATATTTAGGGAAGGATACGATTTCCTTGTCCGTGCCGTGTGTAATGAAAAAGTTCAATCCCCGATTAGTTTTATGGGATTCAACCCCCGAAATTAGCCTCAATTATTTTGGTTTGTTGCTTTATTATAAGCTTTTTTTTTTTTTTTGTCCTTTAATTTATTTTTTGTTTTGTTATAGTTTTTAATTGTTTCGGTTAGTCAAGTTGATTTTTTATTAGTTTTTGTAAAAAAATATTAACTTTTATTTACTTGTCATTTTGAGTAGAAGAAGTGAGACTACAATAAAATCAAAAAATAAGTTAAGGGATCTAAAGTGAAAACAATTTTTTTAAAAAAATAACAAATACCTTAAAATTATATTTTTAAGATTAGGATCATTTTGTGAAGTATTAACATGTGCTTTTGAATGTTTTTAGATTGTAATAGGAATTGATTTGAATTTAAGTATCTTACTCACAAAAGAACAAAGTATCACCTAAAAATACATAGAAATAGTGTTCTAATTAATGCAGAAAAACGTTCTTCTTGTTGAGTTTTCATGACAATTTTTTTTTTCTTATATGCTTTTAGGTCAACTCTGTAATTGATAAGGAATAATTTTAAAGTTGAAGTCATTTCAATAATATTGCATTTTTAAGACATCTTGCATGAACAAAAGCGTAATTGAAGAATATTTAAAGAACATTCAACACTGTTTTCAATTTTTATTATTGTTTTTGACAAGAGTGTAGTCTTGCTCTTAAGTGTCTTCAAGTTCGATGGATCAATCGAAGCTACGTAATTCTTTAGTAGAAAATGCAGATATATTGATTATTTCTTTTAAAGAAATTGTGTTTTGTTGTTGATAAAAAAAAAAAAAGTTATTACGCAAAAAAATATGAGTTTGTTGATTTGAATAATTATTTTAAATGTGAGTTTTAAGACTATCAATGTGTCGAACTCGTGTCTTAAAAAGATGTCACAACTAGTTAACCAGTATAAGAATAATTTTTTTTTGGCTTAATTGCACTTTTGGTCCCCCTATTATAGGTGAAAATTGAAAGTAGTCCCCCCATTTTGTTTGTCCCTAGTTTTAGTCCCCAAACAGAATTTGATACCAAATCATGATGAGTTGTCATATTTTTTAATGACGTGTCAATAAATAGGTGACGTGGCATACGCTTACGTGGAATAAACTTATTATTATATTATTTCTAATTAAAAAATATAATTTTTATTTTCAAAAATCATTTTAATAATTGTGAAATATTTTTAAAAATATAATTAAATTGTTAAAATTAAATTAAATTAAAATAAAATTGCAGAACCCTAAAGCCCCAAATCATATGAACATGTTTCAAGCTAAAGCCCCAAATCTTTGAACCCTAAAGCCCCAAATCGTGCAATTGTTCCTGTTCGTTTTCTTCATCATCATTCGATTCTGATTCCGAATTCGTCTTCGTGTTCGTGGTCTCTCTTTCATTTTCGTCTTTGTGTTTGATTTTGTCTTCTTTGTTTCGTGGTCTCTGTTTTGTGTTCGTGTTCTCTGTTTCGTCATCGTCCTTTGTATTTCATTGTTTGTTCTGTGTTCTCTATTTCATTTCTTCATCAACAACAACAACAACAACAATGGGGAAAGGTGGATCTAGGTTTGAAATGGTTTTTCCTTGATATTAGAGGTGGTGGTGGTGCTAGTTTTGGTGTTATTGTTTCTTGGAAGATTAGGTTGGTTTCTATGCCTGAAATTGTGACTGTTTTTAGAGTTGAAAAAACATTGGAACAAGGTGCTGGTGATGTTGTTCATCAATGGCAATATGTTGCTGATAAGATACATGATGGTTTGTTTATTAGAGTTGTTATTAGTCTCGTTAAGAGAAAGGGTGAGAAAACAATAAAGGCTAAGTTCAATGCTTTATTTCTTGGAGATGCAGATGAACTGCTTGATGTAATGACTGAGAGGTTTCCTGAATTGGGTTTGGTTGGTGAACAGTGTATTGAAATGAGTTGGATTGATTCAGCGTTATTTTGGTATAACTATCCGGTTGGGACCTTGACTGATGTATTGCTTGAAAGACATTCATCACAGGAGAAGTTTTTGAAGAGGAAATCGGATTATGTGCAGGAGCCGATTTCAAAAATTGAGCTTGATGGTATATGGAAGAAGATGGTGGAATTGGGAAATATTGTCACAATTATTAAAAAGATTTTTGAAAATATAAATTATATTTTTTAATTAGAAATAATATAATAATAAGTTTATTCCATGTAAGCGTCTGCTACGTCACCTATTTATTGACACGTCATTAAAAAATATGACAACTCATCGTGATTTGGCATCAAATTCTATTTGGGGGACTAAAATTGGGGACAAACAAAATGGGGGGACTACTTTCAATTTTCACCTATAATAGGGGGACCAAAAGTGAAATTAAGCCTTTTTTTTTTAATTTGTTTATGAGAACATTAGGACAAACAAATTGTATAATTTATGGATTAAAAATATGTTATATCTAATTAATTCAATATTTATTTATTGTTAATGTTTTTATTTATTCAATATTGATGAGTGTCAGTTCATGCTCTCACTAACTCTCTATATTTTTTCTCCTATATTCTACGGTTCTCATAATCTCTTCCTTGTTCTCTTTTCTATAATTTACTTATAGACTAAAATGGTGAATCTTTTTATACATGATATAAAATTGAGTTTTTGATTATCTATTATTTTGTATAAATTATGAAATTATGCAGAGATGAAAAGAAAAAAGAGTGGTTGGACTTTTTATTTGAATGTATACATGAGAAAAATTGTAGTTGTATTAAAAGAATGAGAAAAACAAAGAGGCTGAAAAGATAGAAGGGAGCATAGTGACAAGATGGAAGGAAGTGTACTTCTATTTGTAACGCCTCAAATTGTTGAATCCAAAGTACTATTACCAAGTTTACCTTGACCAATGATACGACCATTTTGCTTTCTTCCAAAAGTCATTGTTTCTTCTTTGCTCAACATTAATTCTTGAAACATTGACTTTTCTCCTGTCATATGTCGTCAGCATCCACTCTCCATGTACCACGATTTGTGTTTTAACTTGATTGTTGAGGACATCTGCAATATAGATAATTTTGTTCTCAAGTATCCATATTTTGTTTGGTCCTGGTTTGTTAGTCTTGAAAGATTTCTTGTCGTTCTTGTATTAAACATGAGACAAGATAATTTTGAGTAACATTTCTTAGAGCAAATATTACACAAGACTTCAGAGCGAATAGGTTTAGGTTCAATTACAGTTTCTTCAAATTCTATACATCTTTTACCATTTCTAATAACTCCATAAATCATAGAAGCATATTTGATTCTTTCCTTACCATAAGTAAGAAAATCTTAAAATGCTTCTTAATATTTATCAGAGTTACTTGTGGTATTTTCAATTGATGTTGAAATATGATTATTTTTTAGAGTTAGATTTTCGGCCTTAAGTTTAGCAATATGAGTTTTTAAAAGTTGTATTTTCTTGTTTTAGGTTTAGTAATATCCATTTTCAAAGTTGTATTTTCTATTTTAAATTCAAAACTTTGATTCTTTAATACATTAACTTGTTTTGTTAGGTTTGAATTTTCGTTTCTAAGTGTTTTCAGTTTTAAACACAATTTGTGATTCTTATTTAAAAAAATAATTTATAGCAATAATTAAATCAGATAAAATAAAGTCAGAAAATACCTCAATATTTCCATCTATTGATTCACTTCCAGAGTCAGAACCTGTGTTGGATCCAGATGCGGGGTTGGTATGAGCCATTAGAGCCAAATCGTCTTGTTCATCGTTAAAGGATTCATTATAATCATCCTATGTAGCCATCATACTCTTCTTCATGGATCTAGAATCTTTTCTACGGTGTTTCCCTTTCTTCAGATTTGAATAATTTGACTTCATATGTCCAGGTTCATTGCACCCATAGAATATAATGTTTTTCTTGTCAAAATTTTCATTTTTTCCTCTATTGAACTACTTTGAATCTTTTTGAGTGAAAAATTTCTTCTTTTTGTGCCACATCCTCTGAATTTTACTAGATATGAAGGCAATTTCCTCTTCCTCTAAGTTCATATTCTGTACATCTGAATCACTATCATTTGATTCTAATGCTGCCTTTAGAACATTCTTCTACTTGGATTTCAAGGCCATAGTCTCGTTCTTTTTCTTGGCATGATCTTCTTCAAGCTCAATTTTCTTGTGATCTGAGAGAGCTAATCAACTCTTCTAGTTTAAGAGTATTAAGATCGTTTGCTTCCTGAATCACAGTGATCTTAGGTCTGTACTTGCCTCTCAGACTCCAAAGGATTTTCTTCACATGATCAGCAATAGTATAACTCTTCTTAAGTACCTTTAGTTCTGAGACCAGGATCTGAAATCTTGGAAACATTGTTTCAATGTCTTCATCTTCTTCCATATTGAACAACTCATACTTTTTGACTGCAAGGTTGGCCTTTCCTTGTTGAACTTGTTTGCTTCCTTCATGGGTCAGACTATCATAAATACTCTTTGTTGTCTCGTTGTTGGTGCACTTGTCACACTCGTAAGTGATTTCATTTATCATGAATGTTTTTGAGTTATGATGCATTTTGTACAACTTCTTCTGATCAACATTCATCTAATTTTTTGGAATTTCAATAGCATCAGTATTATTCAGAGCAATATAATGACATTTTAATACTAACAATAATATTTTAATATAAATATATTTAAATTTATCCTTCTTGTTTTTTATTTAAAATGGAAGAAGCACTTGATGCCCAACCATCATCAAGTGATTCTGATACTGTATTGCTAGATATGGTTCTACCACCGCCTTCTTGGCATTTTCTTAGAGATTTCGGTAGAAGACAAAACTGTGGATGGATGACTCATGGATTTCAATGTATGGGCGCAGTTTCTTTTGAAGTTAAGTCATATGTGTTGAGTGCCCTGAAGAATGAACGATTTTCAGGTGCTAAGGTTGAAGACCTGAATTTGCATTTGACATATTTCTTTGAGATCTGGATTACAACTAGCCCTTCCAGCGTGATTGAAAATATAAAAAGGTTAAGGTGTTTCATTTCACTTTAATAGGGGAAGCTAAATATTATATTTAAGCCATCCATCTATTACAATCCGTACTTTGGATGACTTAGAAGAAACTTTTCTTGACATATACTTTCCAGTGTCTAAATTTATTCGAAGAATGTCATAAATGATAAGTTTTAATAACAAATGCCGCAGCCTAAAATTTTTTAGGGTTACCACAAATTCAATGGAGTTGCCACCATAGGTTGATGTAAAAGAAAAACATTAGGAAATTCTTAAAAACAGAAGAAAAGAAAATGATATTTGAAATTAGATTTAAGGTTTGGGAGTCGATTATTCATAAAGAATGTATTAACACCCTACAAAATTTATTAAAAGTGGTTATCTATAACTAATTCTCCAAAATATTTATATTAATTTAGCAATTTTATTTCTTCATATTAGTGAAATGCGAATATAATTTTTTATAAATATGATTTTGAAAAAAAAAAGCTCAATATAAACAGAGAAAAAAAAAGGTTTTTATTTTTATTATTGTTTTTGACAAAAGTGTAATGTTGCTCCTAAATATCTTCAAATTCGATGGAGCAGTCAAAGATACGTAATTCTTGGGTAGAAAATGCAGATTTATTAATTACTTCTTTTAAAGAAATTGTGTTTTGTCGTTGATAAAAAAAGTTATTTCGACGAAAAAAACGGATTTGTTTGATTTGAATAATCATTTTAAATGCGAGTTTTAAGACTATCAAGTTGTACAACTCGTGTCTTAAAAACTCATGGATTAAAAAGATGTCACAACTAGTTAACCAATATAAGAATAGTTTTTTTTTTTTTTTTTAATTTGTTTATGAAAACTTTAGGACAAACAAGTTGTACAATTTATGGATTAAAAATATATCACATCTAATTAATTCAATATCTATTTATTCAATATTAAAGAATGTGATTCATGCTCTCACTAACTCTCTACATTTTTCTCCTATATTTTACTGTTCTCATAATCTCTTTCTTGTGCTCTTTTCTGTTATTTCCTTATAGACTAAAATGGTAAATCTTTTTATACATGATATAAAATTGAGTTTTTGATTATCTATTGTTTTGCATAAATTAGGGAATTGTGCAGAGATGGAAAGAAAAAAGAGTGATTGGACTTTATGTTTGAATGTATACATGTTGCAAACTGTAGTTGTATTAAAAAAAATGAGAAAAGGGAGTGTATTGCTATTCGTAAATGCCTCAAAATTTTAAATCCAAAGCACCATTACCAACTTAACCTTGACCAATGATACGAGCATTTTGCTTTCCTCCAAAAGTCGTTGTTCCTCCTTTGCTCAATGTTAGTTCTTGGAACATAGACTTTTCTCCTGTCATATGTCATGAGCATCCACTGTCCAAGTACCACAATTTGTGTTTTAACTTGATTGTTGACGACATCTGCAACATAGACAGTTTTGTTCTTAAGTACCTATATTTGGTTGGGTTGAAAGTTTTGTTGTCTTTCCTTGTATTAAACATGGGACATGTTAATTTTGAGTGACCTTTCTTATTTGCTTCTTTCCTTAACATTAGCAATAAATTCTTGAAATGCTTTTTAATGTTTATCAGAGCTACATGTGGTATTTTCAATTGATGTTGAACTATGGTTGTTTTTCAGAGTTATATTTTCGGCCTTTAGTTCAACAATATCAGTTTTCAGAGTTTCATTTTCGGTTTTAAGTTTAGTAATATCCGTTTTCAGAGTTGTAGTTTCTATTTTAAATTCAACTACACTTTGATTCTTCAATACATTACCTTTTTCTGTTAGGTTTGCTTTTTCTTTTCCAAGTGTTTTCAATTTTAAAAATAGTTTTTTATTTTTATTTAAAAAAATCATTTATAGCTATAATTAAATCAGATCAAATAAAGTCATAAAATACCTCAATTTTTTCATCTATTGATTGACTTCCAGAATTAGAATATGCGTTGGATCTAGAGGTGGAGTTGGTATGAGCGATTAAAGTCAAATTTGCTTGTTCATCATTAGAGGATTCTTCATGATCATCCTATGTAGCCATCATACTCTTCTTCATGGATCTAGAATCATTCCTCTGGTGTTTCCTTTTCTTCATATTTGAACAATTTGACTTCATATGTCCAGGTTCATTGCACCCATGGCATATTATATTTTTCTTGTCAAAATTTTCTGTTTTTCATCTATTGGACTACTTTGAATCTTTTTTAGGAAAAGATTTTCACTGTTTGTGCCACATCCTCTGAATTCTTCTAGACATGAAGACAATATCCTCTTCCTCTAATATCGTATTCTGATGATCTGAATCGTTATCCTTTGATTATAATGTTGCCTATAGAAAATTCTTCTACTTGGATTTCAAGGCCACAGTCTTGTTCTTCTTCTTGGCCCGATCTTCTTCAAGCTCAATTTCATGTGATCTGAGAGAGCTAATACACTTTTCTTGCTTAAGAGTTTTCAGATCATTTGCTTGTTGAATGGCAGTAGGGATGGCAATTAGACTCAGACCCAGTGGGTACCCGCAAAAAAAACCCACAATGGGTAGGGTAAAAACCCGTATAATGGGTATAAGCATGGGGACGGGTAATTACCCGCTAAATTAAGCAGGTATGGGTGCGGGTATGGGTACTATAGTACCCACCCCACATCGCACTCGCACTTATATAAATATATTATTTATTTATTATATTAATGTTTAGTTTAACTAATTGTTTTCTTTTATATTTCAATATCTATTAATATCATTGAATCATTACAATATTTATAATCAAATCAAAAGATAAACGTTTGCAAACTTTTTAAGAATTTGACTATGATGAATAGTTAAATAATTGTGACTTTATAACTAAAAGTTATATCTTATTAATTGTGTCTTTATAATTATACTTGCAACTTCTTAAAAATTGTTTTTACTGATCTCAAATAATATTGTCGTGAGAGTTGCGACTTCATAAAATATTATTATGGGTATTTGATGTATTGTAATGAGTGTTCATTTGAAATATTTTGAGTTAGAAAATATTTTGGTTTATAATACTTTATGATTGGATTTATGATATTTGAATAATTTTTAAATTTAATCACAAAATAATATTTATTGATCGATCTATTTTAGTTAAAGTGTGGGTAATGGGTATGGGTACGGGCACTTAGGTACCCAGAGGGTAAGGGTATTAAAGTTGATACCCAAGGGGGTACGGGCACGGGTATGGATATTTTTTTAAACTGCGGGTATGGGTACGGGTACTATAGTACCCTACCCAAACCCTACCCATTGCCATCCCTAAATGGCAGTGATCTTAGGTCTCCACTTGCCTCTCAAACTCCTAAGGATTTTTTTCACATGATCATCAATAGTATAACTCTTCTTAAGTACCTTTAGTCCTGAGACCATGATATGGAATCTGGAAAACATTGTTTCAATGTCTTCATCTTCTTCTATATATAACAGCTCATACTTTTTGACTAGGAAGTTGACCGTTGCTTCTTGAACTTGCTTGCTTCCTTCATGGGTCAGACTATCATAAATACTCTTTGTTGTCTCCTTATTGGTGCACTTGTCAAACTCCTCGAAAGTGATCGCATTTATCATGAATATTTTAGACTTATGATGCATCTTGTACATCTTCTTTTGATCAACATTTATCTACTTTTTGGGAATTTCAATAGCATTAGTATTATTCAAAGAAATATAACCATCTTCCACCAAGTCCCAAATTTCAGGATCTTGTGAAACATAAAAACTTATCAACATGTCCTTCCAATACTCTAAACGTTCTCCATCAAAAAGAAGTGGTCTATTGATGTTTCCTCCAACAGCTTCTTCACTGAATCCAGACATATTGAACCCTTCACTACGCCAAAAATGACATTTTATAGCGCGTCGTTTATAGCGCTTATTAAATACCAGCGCTGTTGTATGATATTTTAAAAATAACGGAGGATACAACAGCGCTTTTTTGACAAGCGCTGTAAAAGACTTGCGCTTTCACATAATTAAAGGACATATTAGAGCACTTTTTGGAAAAGCGCTGTAAAAGGCTTTTAAAAAAAAATAAGAAGGTCTTTTACGGCGCTTTTTTGACAAGCGCTGTAAAAAAAAGCGTTGTAAAAGACTTGCGCTTTTCCATAATTAAAGAACCTATTAAAGCGCTTTTTGGAAAAGCACTGTAAAAGGCTTTTAAAAAAAAGAAGGTCTTTTACAGGGCTTTTGTTGACAAGCGCTGTAAAAAGGCGCGTAAAAGACTTGCGCTTTCACATAATTAAAGGACCTATTAGAGCGCTTTTTAGAAAAGCGCTGTAAAAGACTTTTAAAAAAAAATAAGAAGGTCTTTTATGGCGCTTTTTGGACAAGCGCTGTAAAAAAAGCGTTGTAAAAGACTTGCGCTTTCACATAATTAAAGGACCTATTAAAGCGCTTTTTGGAAAAGCGTTGTAAAAGGCTTTTAAAAGAAATAAGAAGGTCTTTTACAACGTTTTTTTGACAAGCGCTGTTAAAAAAGCACTGTAAAAGACTTGTGCTTTCACATAATTAAAGGACCTATTAGAGCGCTTTTTGGAAAAACGCTGTAAAAGGCTTTTAAAAAGGCTATTAGAGCGCTTTCACATAATTAAAGGACACTAAATATAATTTATGAATTTTGTTTGTAGGATGATAATCGCTGTAGATTTTTAATACTAAATATATTAATTAATTGCAATTACGTTATACAAAATATTTTACATATTCTCAAATGTGTGTTTGTCAACTCATATATAATAACTATTCAAATAAACTCAATTGAAAAAATACTCTACAAAGAAATGAATAAATTGTATTATTTTTAAAAAATTTAAATTTTATTTATAATACTGTTAATATGTTAAAGTCTATACATATTATATTATTTTGAAATTTTAAATTTTTATTCACAATACTACTAATATGTTAAAATTTATATATCCCGTGCAACGCGCGGGTTATATTCTAGTTAAAATAAAAGTCAAGTTGACAATATTAGTATAGGTACAATCTTCCAACATACAGTAAATACATCCACATAAGAAAGACCTCTAGTCCCTATACAACTATCTAATATGATCATACTACAAAAACTATACGACCTGGGTGATCTCCACTCGCCCCGCAAGATCCTCCTAACACAGCTTCAGTCAGGTGTGTCGAACTACCTTCCCATCTACAGGGTACTAAATGATGGGATGATCCTGGTTCTCATATGAGGGCAGAGCCCAGATTTCCCCAATAATTGTAAAGATCACTAACCGAAATTAACAAGTAACACTTAGCATTTACATTTTAAATGCACAAAATAACCTTTGATCTTAGCATACTCCTTAAAAGGGTTTTCATATGCTAGTAATGCATAATAAAAGTTGAAAAATAGAGTTTTTAATAAAACTGCATTGCTGTATTCATATACAACATCGTTGTATTTGAATACAATACTGTTTCAGAAGTCAGTTGCAAAAACAGGACATCTGTATTCGACTACAAGCCTTTTTTACATCTGAATTGTAAAGATCACTAACCGAAATTAACAAGTAACACTTAGCATTTACATTTTAAATGCACAAAATAACCTTTCATCTTAGCATACTCCTTGAAAGGGTTTTCATATGCTAGTAATGCATAATAAAAGTTGAAAAATAGAGTTTTCAACAAAACTGCATTGCTGTATTCAAATACAAGATCGTTGTATTCGAATACAGTACTGTTTCAGAAGTCACTTGCAAAAACAGGACATCTGTATTCGACTACAAGCCTCTTGTATTCGACTACATAGTTGTTTCATAAGTCAGTAGCCAAATTAGAACATATGTATTCGACTACAAGCCTCTTGTATTCGAATACACATAAGAAAACAACATAAAACAACAAAAATCAGCTTTTAAAGAGGTTTCGCAATTCATCAACACTTCCACACAAATCCAAACAATCACATAGCAATTATGGCACAATCACAACAACAACTTGAGTTTACACACACAATCATAACATTAAATCAAACAATACTCTCGAGGTTTTGCAATCAATCAACACATGCACACAAATCCAAACAATCACACTTAGCAATTATGGCATAATCACAACAACAACTAGAGTTTACACACGCAATCATAACATTAAATCAAACATGACTCGCGTGCCAAGCCCCTAATGCAATGCGTATATGCCAAAATGCATGTACTCGGAATTCCAAACCAAACCCTCCTCGAAGGGGCATAAATCATAATTGTACCGCATATCACATACCAAATTACTAAATTACCGAGGTGCCACCTATCACGAGTCAACACGATTTACTAAAAACGTAAATCATAAATGTACCGCCTATTACAGGCCAGAAGTACTATTTACCGAGTTGCCACCTATCACGGGTCAACATGATTTACCAAAAATATGCAGTCTATCGCGGACCTTAAACGACGCGATAATCCCCACAAGGATAAGATGAACCAACAAATCACATGGAATCATCTCGTGGCCCATCCGTTCACCACTATCACCATGGCCCATCCGGTCGCCAAGTACTATGAAATGCATGAGCATACTTTGACTCTTTCCACGACAATCATTAAGTAAATGCAGATATTAAAAGATTCCCCATTTTTAATACTCATTTAACACTAATGATTTTCAAATTCACACAAAGCATACTTAAACATTTATTTTCCACCAAACCCATCAAATTTAATCCACAATTTACATTAAATTCGATCAATTCAAAAACCACAAAATCCACACCAAGTTCAATCATCAATCACAATAAATTTCCACATAACTCAAACATAACTCATGCCAAACTAATTTTCACAAACCACAACTCAAACACATCAAATTTCATTTCCTCAACAACACACATAAATAAATTAAATTCATTTTCCCCAAATCTACACTTCAAATCCAACAAATTTATTTTCCATAATCTCACATATAAGGTCCTAAATGCAAACTAAAAGTTTGGAAGGAGCCTTTACCTTATCGTTAGCTTTAACGAGCGATTATAGTACCGCAATTAATTTCGATAAAATCTTCGCTCGCGACACCGCTTCCAAAGTTAGTTCATTAGCACTATAGCGTGAAGGTGGGCAACTTTCCCTTCTATCACTTCTTGAAACGAAGCATAGATCTAGGAGAAAAGTGAAGGTTTGTGTTTGATGGTTTTGAAAACACCAACACCGTTTTTCTTCGTTTTTGAATCGAACGAGAAGAATGTAACTGAGGAATCCTTGTCTTCTCACCCACCAAGCCTTGGGGGTTCCTTTTCTTGAAGCAAAAGAAAAGCAGAAGAAGAAGAAGAAGAATGGAGAAGGAAGAAAGATGGAGTTCGCGAGCAACAGGGGAGGAAAATATTTTTCTGTTTTATTTCTTTTTCCTTCCTTTCCTTTTCTTTCTTTATACACACACACACACACACATATATATATATATATATATATATATATAACAAATATATAAAAATATCTAGATATTTCATAAAATTATCATTTCACCCATCACTTCCCATACCACTTTTTGTCAAAATTATCTACTCTCGTCGCAACTCAATTGACATATAAAATTTTCAACAACTCGAGATATTTTTAACAAAACTGCCCGATATTAAATTCTTCGTAACATAAATTAATTATTCTCCGACAAATAATTTTAATTCAATTGCCAAAAATATATTTTTGGCATTTAACTCACTAAATACCAAAAACTGGGCTAACAACCTAAAAAATTCAACACAAAATACCCTAAAATTATATAATTTAGGATTTAAAATTAAGAGTATTACACACACCCTTGATTAATACTAATAATAATAATTTATATACAATTAGTATTCTAAGAAAATCTATCCATAAAATTGACACATTGAATTTGATATCTATTTTTCTTAATAAATGTGAAATTTGAAAAAGAATATAAATGCTTATAATTACGGATGAGTAACAATTTACAAATTCTTGACTGTCTTAAAATATATATGTCCATAAGGTCTGACTCAATTGATAAAATAAGTGTCAAGCTCACTTACCTGATAACAAGAATGGACAACTCTGCTATCTTGAAGACTAACTTGAAAACAAAGACTAATGGATAGCGTTATGTTGGGTTATGTCACCATAGTTTTAAATATTTAAAATTTCTATTTTAAAAAAATTGTTCGTCATAATTTTTTTGGTTTGATTGAAATTTTGGTTCCTCTATTTACATCAATTTATATAATTGGTTTCTTATTTTAAAAGTTGACAATTTTGGTCTTTCATAAAAATTGTAAATTAAAAATGACAATTTGATATATTTTAAATAATATGATATATAATTTATTGATAGAAAATCATTCAGAGATATGCAATATCTTGAAGATTAATAAAGAAGAAAACAAAAAGGAGCCTTATTCCGTAAAAGAAAGGGTTATATCAATTAAGATTCTGTATCTTTTCAGCCTCTTTATTTTTCTCATTATTTTTTCTAAATACAACTACAGTTTTTCTTATGTATACATTCAAACAAAAAGTCCAACTACTCTTTTTCCTTATTATCTCTGCACAATTCCATAATTTATGCAAAACAATAGATAATCAAAAACTCAATTTTATATCATGTATAAAAAGATTCACCATTTTAGTCTATAAATAAATAATAAAAAAGAGCACAAGGAATATATTCTCAGAACAGTAGAATATAGGAGAAAAAAATGAAGAGAGTTAATGAGAGCATGAACCACATTCATCAATATTGAATAAATAAAAACATTAACAATAAATAAATATTGAATTAATTAAATGTGATATATTTTTAATCCATAAGTTGTACAATTTGTCTCTCCTAATATTTTCATAAACAAATTTTTTTTTAAAAACTATTCTTTTATGGGTTAACTAGTTGTAAGATCTTTTTAATCCATAAATTTTTAACACACGAGTTGTATAACTTGATAATCTTAAAACTCGGATTTAAAATAATTGTTCAAATAAACAAACTCATTTTCTTTCGTCGAAATAACTTTTTTTTTATCAATGACAAAATACACTTTCTTTAAAAAAAATCAACAAATCTGCATTTTCTACCAAAGAATTACGTAGCTTTGATTGCTCTATCAAAAACACAATAATAAAAAAAACTTTGTTTTTGTTTTTTTCCCCTCTATGTCTATATTGAGCACTCTTTTGTTTCAGCATCACATTTATAAAAAATTATATTCGCATTTAACTAATATGGAGAAATAAATATTCTAAATTAATATAAATCTTTTGGACAATTAATTATAAATAACCATTAATCATTTAAATACAATAATTAACACTTTCAACTGATCTAAAATTAAAAATCACGCTTTAAAATCAATTTTTTTTAACCTTTTATTTATTTATTTATTTATTTTCCTTCTCTTTCTCAATTAGTAGAAATTTTATGATGTGATATTTTTCTTTTCTTTTAGTATCATTATAAATCACTACCGAGTTCTTAAAATATAAAGCTCTAACATCAAGTTAAACTCTAATGAGTTCATAATATTAGAAATCATTAAATCAAACATTTCAAACAAATATCTCAACTCCCACACCATTCATTATTCACAGCAGCCCACTCTAAACCAACATAACAACAACTGTTTTTTAATTTTCTTAAACACAACACATAGTAAACTATCATGTATATTTTCAGCTATTTTAGAAATTAAATAAAATCAATAGTGTAGAATTTTAAAATCAATAGTGTAGAATTTTTTGTTTGTTTTATAAATCAACAAAAATTCAACTCAACTTATTTCTTTAAAATAATCAAGAGTAATTTAAACAAAACTTAGTTTCATTTTATAAAATAAAGTCAACTTTGACTCTTTCAAAATGTCTTTTTTTTTATTTTTATTTTTATTTTATTTTTAATTATAAGTTCTACCGAGCTCTAGATCAAAACTTTAATAATCATGTTACAGCACCAAAGACAAGGTCTATCAATCAATAATTAGTATTAGGTCAATTAAATTAATAGTTTCAAACATATAGTTCGTCAATAAAAAAAATTATTTCTAACTATCCACTATGACAAAAGAGCAGCAAATCAAAGTTAGAACCACAAGCCACAAGTCAAATCAAAAGGCAACTAACTTAATCATTTCAACAATTCAAATTAACTCAAATCTCAACAAATATACAACACAACCAGAACAAGCAAGTAATTAACGTTAATAATTATCTTCAAAAATAAGACAATCCATAACATAACTAGAATAAGCAAGTATTTAACAATTAACAATCATCTTTCAAAAATCATGTACTGTAATGGAGAAATACATCGCACTTAACACAATAAGAACATATAAGTTCTAGTATTTAGCAAGTAACATAGATAAATACAATTGGCTCAGGGTTGACAATTAACTAAGCTTTTCAGCATTTAATAGGGAACACAAGTAAACATAATTGGCTCAAGGTCGACAATTGACTAAGACAACTTACACATAATCCACTCGATCTGATTGGAAATACCTGCTCTGATACCACTAATGTGACACTCTAAACTGCAAAATGACAAATATAATAACTTATACTAGATTTTTAAGTAAAATTTGCAGCAGATAAATAAAATTTGTTTACAAGGAAATAAAATTTGTTGCAACTAATTTAGGATATCACGTTTCTCGAAGTATACATGAAACAATTCAAACTTTATTACTCAATTAAAATAATTTATTCTCAATGAACTTGATTTAACTATAAATTCCTATTTTAATTCTAAAAACTTACTAGTACGAAAGTTTTCATATAAAAAGTCATTTGTAACTACATAGCTAAAATATAAATTACAACTCTTAATTCTCGGTATCACCTATCAGAGCGGAGTTTCTCCCAAAATTGAACTTCAAGACTCATTAACCTTTAATAACTGCGATATCGCAAACGCAAGGTCAAACCAGTCAAGCACAAACAACGAAGGTGAGTTTCAAAATCATGTTGATAGTATAATATAAGTAAAAAGAACACACAAACAATCATAATAGAACGTGTCATTACACAAACATTCCTCAAGAAAATATCACATTAAAATGTCAAAATCACTCAAATAAAATCAATAAAATTCACTATAACATCAAATCGTCTAAGAAAAATTATTATCTTAGACTACTCCATTAAGAACATCTTCTTTAGGAATCATCACTATCTCATCAAGTATGGGGTACTTCAATATTCTCATCACAATTTTATAATATCATTAATCATACATAATCAGAATCATCATATAAACTCATCACAATTTTATAACATCACTGCCATCAATCAAAAATCATCATTATCATCACGTAAATATATATCATACCATGTATGCATCTGATAGCGTTTCAGCAAGTGTACTGAATCGTTGCAAGTAATAATAAAACGGTAGTACCGAGTGTCGAACTCAAGGATTACGTTTTACTATTGAATTATATTTAATTACTAAAATTGAACAAAAAGTTTCCAGATTGATTGAAATAATGTTTAAAATTAACAACAATAATAAAATTGATCTTTTATAATGGGAAAAATGTCAGGGATGAGTTTCACTTCGAATCCAACCTTAGTGTCTAATTTGATCCTAGTTACTGAATTCCTTTATTGAATTATTACCGAATTCTCTTTATTATTCTTGCCCTAATGTCTTAGTGACATAACCTTTAATTCTAAAGTAACCCCTAATTCCTTAGTAGATTTAAGATTAGAATTAAGCATTACCGTATAGAAATTCTCTTGTAAATTATTGCTTTGCAACTAATTTAATTGGTTTCATGACCTGCATCTATCCCTAGACTACAAATTCATGAATTTCTCATCTCAAGCATTCGTAAAGTCCACTTCCGTTTCAAAATACAAATCATAGAACATTTTAATGTTGATCAAGCAATAAAAAGCATTAAGCACATAGATGAGAAAAACAATTCAATAAACTCATTCATATAACTAGAAATCAAATCAGAAAAATAAGGGTTTCATTTGGTTACACTAATCCCTAACAAATAGGGTTTAGTTACTCATGGCAGAGATACAAAAGATAAGGATTGAAGAATTACAAGAATGATTCATGGATGATTCTTGATAAAACTGCTTCAATGGCGTTAGAAACGGCCGTCTTTGAGTTTCTATGCTAGGGCATAAGTCTCCCAACTTCCCAAGAGTCCAAAAGATCCCTAAACAGTAAAAAAATTGCGTTTTTATGATTGCTGATCCGCGTCACGCGCCCCAGGCACAAGATTTGCGCTCCGGGCGCGCCTGGACAGTGTTGAAAGGCTGGAAATGCGCCCCAGGCGCGCAGGGCGCGCTCCAGGCGCACAACATCTGCTATGTGACGTATTTTGCATTTTTCTCATCTTCCGAGTCTGAAGTTGGTCCCGGTGTCTTCATGAAAGTTGTAGATATGGATCTTAGCTTTCATTATCACTTGAATTTACTTCAATTGGACATCTAGAACTCCAGATATGGCTGAAATACTCCACATAGATCATGTTGATTTCTCACCAAAATTCAGCACTGCACTAAAACAAAGTAACAACGCAAAACTACGAAAAATCTCTACTTAGTTAAGCAAATAAGAACATAAACACTTTATTAAATCAAATAACTAAAATCAACAAAATATATCAAATAACTCGTTAAATTAACTAATGATTAAAGATAAATAAGACTAAAATCAATAAAAATTATGCATATGATGAAGAGTCATCAGCATCTTTAATTATCACATCACATAAATTTGTCTAATCAAACATTTTTCATGCCATTCATTCTTGTTATTTTCAATTAATATATATATATATATATATTTTGTTTAATTAGATTTTATTCTTAAATATGTGTCAAATTTGTCGAAAGGGAAACACCAGAGGAAATATTCTAGATCCATGAAGAAGAATATGATGGTTACATAGGATGATTCTAATGATTCCTCTAACGACGAACAAGCAGATTTGGCTCTAATGGATCATACCAACTTAGCCTTTGGAACCAACACAAGTTCTGACCGTGGAACTGAATTAATAGATGAAAAAATTGAGGTATTTTTTTGACTTTATTCGATATGATTTAATTATTGCTATAAATTATATTTTTAAATAAGAATCACAAATTGTCTTTAAAACTGAAAACACTTAGAAAAGAGAATGCAAACCTAACAAAAAAGTTAATGTATTAAGGAATCAAAGTGTTGAATTTAAAATAGAAAATACAACTCTGAAAATAGATATTGCTACACTTAAAACAGAAAATGAAACTCTGAAGACTGATATTGCTGAACTTAAGGCCGATAATCTTACTCTGAAAAATAATCACAGTTCAACATAATTGAAAATACCACATATAACTCTGATAAACATTAAGAAGCATTTCAAGATTTTCTTGCTAATGGTAAGGAAAGAAGCAAATATGTTATATGATTTATGGAGTTAATAGAAATGGTAAAAGATGTGTAGGATTTGAAGAAACTGTAATGGAATCTAAACCTATTGGCCCTGATATCTTGTGTAACGTTTGCTTTAAAAAATATTACTCAAAATTATCTTGTCCCATGTTTAATACAAGGAAAAACAAGGAACCTTTCAAGACTAACAAACCAACTCCCAACCAAATATGGATACTTAAGAACAAAATTGTCTATGTTGTAGATGTCCTCAACAATCAAGTTAAAACACCAATCGTGGTACTTGGGATGTTCGCGACAGATGACAAGAGAACAATCTATGTTCCAAGAACTAACACTAAGCAAAGGAGGAACAATGACTTTGGGAGGAAAGAAAAAAGGCCGTATCATTGGTCAAGGTAAAGTTGGTAATGGTACTTTTTGGATTAAAAAATTTGAGGCGTTACAAATAGCCGTAGACTCCCTTCCATTTTGTCAGGATGCTCCCTTCTATCTTTTCAACCTATTTATTTATTTTTTATAGAACTAGAATTTTTCTCATGTATACATTCAAACAAAAAGTCCAACCACTCTTTTTTCATTTTATCTCTACACAATTCCATAATTTATGCAAAATAATAGAGAATACAAAACTCAATTTTATATCATTTATAAAAAGATTCATCATTTTAGTCTATAGATAAATAATAGAAAATAGCACACATAAGATATTTAGAGAACAGTAGAATATAGGAGAAAAAATGTAGAGAGTTAGTGAGAGTATGAATCACACTCATCAATATTGAATAACCCATAAGTTGTACAACTTATTTGTCCTAAGGTTTTCATAAACAAATTTTTTTAAAAAAGCTATTCTTATATTGTTTAATTAGATGTGACATCTTTTTAATCCACGAGTTTTTAAGACACGAGTTGTACAACTTGATAGTCTTAAAACTCGCATTTATAATAATTATTCAAATCAAACAAACTCATTAGGGCATCAACACCTGAACATCAACACCTGAAAATCGTTCCTTCTTTAGGGCACTCAACACATATGACTTAACCTCAAAATAAACTGCGGTTATACCTTGAAATCCATGAATCATCCGTCCACATATTTGTCTTCCATTGAAATCACTAAGAACATGCCAAAAAGGCGGTGGTAGAATCATATCTTGCAACTCGGTATCAAAATCACTTGATGGTGGTTGGGCATCAAGTGCTTCTTTCATTTTAAATAAAAAACAAGAAGGGTAAATTTAAATAAAATTATAGTAAAATATTATTGCTAGTATTAAAATGTCACTATTTCATTTTTTTTATCAAGGCCTTATTTCAAAGCTTATTTTAGGTCTCAATAAGTATTGGATCGATGTTGTCTCTATGCATGTATGTAGGGTTCTCTTTTCTATCCTTCCATCCCATTTACCCTTTAAAGTTCCAAAAGTCTAACTCTTAACCCTTTTCTCAAGAGGATATGCGCATGGGAACATAAAAGAGACTCTCTGGTTGGACTATCAAGATACTTTCCTCTCAATTTAGACCTACTAGTGCTATTCCAATTAAAAGGAAATGAACATTTGGGTTAAATTGGATAAATGTGTCTATAGTATGTTAGAGGACTCTGTATCATCTATTTTTGAAGGCAACTTAAGGAAATACAAATTAACGTTTTGCATTTATATATTATCAAAGAGGCGGAACTACAATTATAGGTATCAATTTCATAAGTCCACTAATTATTGGTTCTAATTCACATGTTGGAGAGGCTGAAAAATTTCATAGTTAAATGTCCCAAAAAAGAAATCCCCCAAAAGTAAAAAGCCTTAAAAAAATTTGTGCGCTAAGTGAGCCTATGGATCCAATTTTTAAAAAATTTTATTACGATTTTTTCAAAAACAATTTTTGTTAAAAGATTTTTGATTTATTTTCATGTGATAATGTTTCAATTTTTTCTTTAAAATAAGCCAAACTAGCAAAGCATTGGGCTCATGAGCCTCCTCACTTAGGCCCATAAAAATTTAAAATAACCAGCCTGAGTCTTTAAAAAATATTTTTATAAGAAATCTAACATTAAAGAGCTTTATAGAAAGTTTTGTAAAAAAATCTTTGAACTTCGAAACTTAATTGAGGACTCCATTTACGTTCACCCTCACATAGGTCTGATCTGAGCCCCAACTACCATTTCATCCTTATGTTACTCCTTACTAATATATAAATATATTTGACATTAATCTATCAGGAAAGTAAGGAACGAAGTGGTCGACCGGAAGGGAGAGGTTGGGAGCTTACTTAGTGCTTGTGCTAAGGAGGATTTCGTACTTTTCTAGTCTCTGACCGAACTCCCTACTCTCTTAGGTTGGATCTTGGAAGTGTCGATGTTAATGATCTCTTCTCTTGTGGCTTGACTGCTAACCTTTCACCAAAGAAAATCGTACTTCCACGGGGAAAGGCTATAAGGGAAGTTCCCCTAACAAAGCTTGCTTGGATTTAGTCTTTCCATTGTGGACCTATACCATCTTTCACTCATATTCCCGCTCCATCGTTTATAACTGATGGCAAAAGATAGATGTTTGTGCCTATCTCGTGTGGTTTTTAGTATATATTAACGTCCTTGGTAAGTAAGTGCTTTTAAACAAGAATTTGACTCATTCTTACAAGTAAGCAAGTAAACTACCATAAGCTCCCTCAAAAGTCTTAAGTGAAACTTAACCTTTATTCCTTCCTCTATATATATATATATATATATATATATATATATATACTA
>JBBPBS010000693.1:0-50135 GCA_037974835.1 Cicer judaicum
TTTCTCCCCCTCCAAACTTTGTTTCGCCGATCCAACCATTAAAAACAAATACCTGAATATTTCGAACCTGCTGTCCAAAGAGAAGCTCGATCCAACGGTTAACGAATGCACAATCGATATTTTTCTAAGACTAATTTAACAAAATCGAGAATATGGTTACTCTTCTCTTTTCTCTTTTGATGGTTGTATTTAATATCAAAATAGTCTCTCTCTTCTAACCCTAATTAAACCGCTCTCCACTTAAATAAGTGAGACATATGGACTACAATATTTGGATCTTTCTCCACATAGGAAGGGAGCCTAATATCCAACACATCTCCCCCACAACTATGCATAGATAATCGCCAAATCGGCGATATCACAACAAGTTTCAAATTTCCCTCTTGGTAATGCTTTAGCCATCATATCAGAACCATTATATTCAATATGAACTTTAGCCATCCAACAACTTAGCTTCCAAAACATCACATATCTAATGATACCTCACATCGATGTGTTTGGACCTACTATAAATTCTTACCAAGATGAATAACACTTTGACTACCTGAAAAATAATACATATTTGTCCTTAATAAACCAAGCTCCTGCAAGAATTTTTTCAACCAAATAAACTTTTTGCATGTTTTAGTAATGAAAATGAACTTTGCCTCAGTTGTAGACAATGCCACACATTTCTATAATCTAGACTGTCAAGCCACAACTCCATCTGCAAATTTAATCATGTAGCATGAGGTTGACTTTCTCGAGTCAATATCTCCAGCCATATCTAAGTTGGAGTACCCCGCCAAAATAGATTTGTCACCTCCAAAATAAAGCATCATACATGTAGTACCACGAAGATACCTAAAAATCCATTTTACAGCATTCCAATGCTCTTTACCTGGATTTGACAAAAATTTATTGATTGCACTAATAGCATATGCAATATATGGTCTTGTGCACACCATTGCATACATCAAACTACTCACAACAGAAGCATAAGGAACTCGTTCCATATCTTTTTTATCATCTTCACTAGAAGGACTTTGTTTAGAACTCAACTTAAAGTGACCGACAAAAGGAGTACTTACAACTTTGGTGTTTTCCATTTGAAACATTTGCAACACTATCTCAATATAGTGTTCTTGTGACATCAAAAGTTTCTTCTCCTTTCTGTCACGCATGATTCTTATGCCAAGAATCTGTTTAGCTGCTCACATGTCTTTCATGGCAAAGGACTCGCCCAACTGCTTCTTTAACCTGTCAATCTTGGAAATATTTTTCCCAACGATAAGTATGTCATCAACATATAATAACAAGATAATGAAATCATCATTAGAAAATTTTCATGAACTTGAAGACATAATACGATATGCTTGTTCTATCACTTTTGTTCCTACACCAATCAAAATTTGAATATCTAATTAAATCTTCATCTCCCTACTTTATGGTTTTGGCAAACAAAATTCCATGTTCTAGTGTTCCTTGAACATATCTCATGATCCTCTTTGTTGCAATCAAGTGAATATGTTTGAGATTTTCTGTAACTCTCCAGATTTTTTATCCAAAGTATTACATAAAAATATTAGTTTTCTTTTATAAACAACTATAGTTTGTTTCCTTAAGAATGGTTCATCGTCTATTAAATTGAAGATACGTCAGAAAATGACGACTTGATATATATTTCTTTTTGTAAAGAATGTAATGTAATTTATTAAAAAATATTTATTTTTTTTTTTGCAAAGTTAATCTTCCAATTGTTAGATTGACATTCGTTTACACACTAAAATAAAATAAAATTTCTTTAGGTGAAATTCAAAAGAAATAAGGTTGACTAAATTAACTACAATTCAATTATTTACTAGCAAAAGAAAACTAACTTCCGCATTCGTATTTATAGTTAAAGATGAAGAATAAATAACTATAAAATATATAACAACTGTTTTATTAGTACAAAACATTATTTTTAAGTAAAAGACTTTTTGCCCCATGCGTGTACACCAAGCATCACTAATGCAATGCAACTATTTAATATCATTAATAGCTAAATATTGGTGTAAGGGGTCAGTTCATCTCACAATAAAATTAAACCAAATAATAAGTTAACAACCATAAAATATGAATATAAAATCTTTTCGTAATAAAAGATTTAAAGAAATTGGTTCTTTAATACTTCACAAAGATGTATCAAAAGTCATAAAATGTATCTAAATAAATCAAGTAGCAACTCACATTAGAACAAATAATTATTGAAAATTTCAAATGCTTTATTCCCTTATTCCCTTATTTTATGTGTTGCATTGCACTCTTGTCACTTAAATCTCTTTTGAAAAATTTTTAAATGAAGCAATTGTTTTTGTTCCCTTGTTTATTTTTTTGGTTTTGGTTAAGTTCATAAAAAAAAAATTTATTCTTTCTTAATAATATTTATTAAAAGTGCGGCAAACAATAGATAATATTTACCCGCTAATTTTTGCTTAATAAAAGTTATCTGATCGTGAGAATTGAATCAACTAATTTACAAGCTTTTAAATAACTTAATTTGCAACGCAAAATTGTTGCAGAAAGTAAATGGTCATAACTATTTGCTGAAGAATTGTCCAAAAACCACCTTAGTAATCCTACAAAAGTATATCTATATATATATAAAAATAACTGTAAATCCTTCTCCGTAAATAATCCTTGTAACAGTCTAATTAAAACTCAGTGATAGCCTGAAACCTTAATTAATCTTTGGTTTTGGTCGCCTTGGCCTTAATACCATATAAAGGCACCCTAGAACAATCAAGAAAGCAGGAATAGTTGTCACATCAAACACCATATGCATTTTTCTCTCTCTTGTGCAGTTAATTGGATGGAAAAGGGCAAGGGTCGTATTAACTTGATCAACAAATCTGCAAGAATGAAAAACCTTGTGTTAGAGGAAAAAGAAGCAATGAAGAACAGGCCCGCACTGAAGATGCTCAAACCATACAGGCCAGCTTCTAACCAATGAAGAACAACTTAGAACATTGATGTGCGTGGTCATCCCTTTCCACCCTCTGCAACTCTCCCCCCTTTTCTCCCGTAACTCTAAAAGGGTGTAACCATATTAAACCATATTAAAATAGACAGGTATGTCTGTTCTTATTTCTATAGGTGCGTACGGTACAAGGCTATGCGAACAGAAGAACACAAATGTTTGAGTCACATCACAAGTTCACACTATCAATGGGGGTAGCTACCATTTCGGTAAGTGTCTGTTAGGGCCTACTAGGCCTGTGAATGTGTTGCTGTAGTCGTATTGTGTTTCATCCATAATTTTCCTCGGTAAACTGTTCTACTTATTTATGCAGTCCAGAGTCTAGCATTGCAGAATAGTTTAGTGTGTCTAACCTTTTGGATGCATCCTCCAAGGTGTTTAGTAGCCTTAATGCATCAACATATCGCAATTCTCCAGTAACAGTTGATACCTGAGATCACATCATAAAAAATCATGATATCAATTGTTTAATAATAATAATAAACTATCAATAAAACTTTATCAAAGCAATTAGTTATTAGTACTCACCCTTCTCCAAAGGCTAACAACATAATTGTATTTGTTTACAAGCTCATGCTCCTGGGACTGGAAGATCATGTAAGTGTTTTGAGCTTTATTCAGTTAAGAACTCAAACAGATAATTCATCTTGTATCACAAGGTAAGTATATGCAGTAAAATATTCTTGTGAAACAAATGGAAGCCTTGGTTCCCATTATTAATTCATTAACAGCATCTGCCTAGTATTTTTTCCGGGTCAAGGCAAATGCAATGGATTAGGAAATCTGACTATGACTCTAGTTGGCAAAAAATAATTATCATATTACTTAAAATAACATCTCAAAAAGAGCTCGAAGGCAGTGAGAAAAGATTATTTATCATACTCCTATATTTTTTATCAAATACGCTTATGATCTAGTTCAACAAGCTATAAACTGGCTTCTTGGCCTGGCCAAACATAACCTACAATTTTTTCCACCAAATGTTCCCGATATTTGTGTTCACAAGTGCTCTCCCGTAGATGTCCACATGTCTGAGGGAACCATTCGCAATTCTGTCATTTTCTCTGTTAGCACCTATGATAATTAATTTCAACTTGGATAAAAAATGCTACTCAACCAGAATTAGTTGGCATAATTATTGACTCTTGGAAGAATGAGTGGTCCATCCACCATCACTTTGAAGAGTTGAGAGTAGCAAGGGTTGAACCCAACATTGCAACCCCCAGCACCTCCATTGTTTTGGTGTGAGGAGTTATAATGAAATTTGATAGAGCAGAATGAAGAATGAAGATTTTGGATTAAAATGTAAAGATGGAAATAGAAATACAATAACCAGAGCAGAGCACCTAAGTAGAGAAAAACAATTCTCAAACTGCCAACTGTAAAGGTTCTAACAGAATAATCATTGGGTGACTGTGCCAATCCCATGACCCTATTCTTATTGTGAGAATATTTTAACTAACTAGTCAGCTGACACCCTAGTCCCTCATGTCTCTCTTTTTCTCTCATAAACTCTCCAAACCTTGGGCCAAGCATGATTCACACGCACCAATACATCCATCCCCTTCAACTGACTGGGCTTAGGCAGGATCCTATCAAAATCCTACATAGGTAACAAAATAGGTTTTGGATTAGAGTTAAACCTAACTCAAATTCTTAGATTATTGGTAAAGGAACAATTCATTAGAAACAAAATGGTCTCATAAATGTATTCAGAATGGATAATTTATCTATCATTTAATGGCTGCAAAAATGCACAAGAAGGATACTAGTACGCTCCATTAGTAGGCGATGAATTGCAGAATTAACCAGTTGGATCGATTCTTCAAGAGTTGTGATGACATAACTTCGAGCAATTGAATCAGACTGGAATTGTGAAATGTGCCAACCTTGTGATGTAGCAGAGAAAGGATTGCATCCTACCGACCATATCCAGTCCTGTCATGGTCAGAAATAAATCTTAACAGATTACAGTCCAACTATACTTGATAATGAAGTCACACTTACAAAACTAACCATTTGAGGAATCTGGCAGACAGCATACAAGCATGATAAAAAAATAAATGAATATTATGTGAATAAGATATTAAGCATTTGCTTCCAGACTAAAATGAAAAAGTAGTTCAGCTTCCAGCAAATCCATGTCTTATGCTTATATCACTTTTCTAGAAATGGGGAGAAGGGTGCAGGGGTAGGTGAGAACATGCACATCACCCAATTAATAGCCAAAACAGAAACAAAGAAAAAAAGTAACAAAATGTTGGTATTTTGAAGGGCTTGGGAAGCCTTAAACTGAGTCATGCATGCGCACCAACAATCATTGCACATTAATTGAATTTCCTCAACAAATGAAACATATCAGGACTTAATTATACCAAAAACCCTCTATGCATTATAGGTAGATTGGACATAAAAGTGTACCTCCATTGCAGTCTCATGGGCTTGACCATAAACAAGATGAAGCGGAAGCAAACCCGCAAGATGCTCAGCAGTAGCAGCTACTGCAGGTTTTATAGGCTGCCTATATAGACAAGATGAAGGATAAAACCATGGAAGAATTGATAAGTGGCTTTATGTTCCATAAATCAAGTTCTTATGACAATTGTTCAATACAACTATTCAATTAATGCTGAGTATCTTCAAAGTTATATGAAAAAACCAATTTTAAAACACAAATGTATGTTCTGATTCTAACCTCAAGTTCATTAGAAGTGAGTGACCATTACAATGTAGATGGCTTTCCCAAGAAGAGGGCTCAGACTGAACGACAATAACCATGTTGGATAATGCTTTAGCCTGAAAATGTTTGTCCAGTAACAATGGTTCACTGTAAATGAACCAAAAGATTGGAACCTCTAGCATAGACCTGGATTGTGCATGCCTACCTGATTTGTTTACAAAGATTGTTATTTAGTAGTATATCATAATATGAAGCTAGTTACTTAATCCCATTAAGTGGTGCGTCGCGGCCAACCCAGAAAATGGGATAGCCTGTTCTGGGATCGGCGAGATAACTGCTTCTGAGATTGGCGGGATAACTGCTATGTTTGGGACAAATTACATGAATGATACTATATAAACCTATATTTAATGCAAAATTAACAAATGGCTCAAACTCTAAAATCTTCATAATTACCAATAAAAATCTACAAGTCTTACTCTCGGTAAAAACATACATTGAAATACCAACAAAAGACAAGGAAATAAAGATGTCTATTGAAGTCTTTAATAGAAAGTAATAAAATAACTAAATATTAAAACCCAAAGACATATTCTAGCATAGGAATCAAAGAGAAGCATCATCTTCATTAGCATATTTTTCTTCCTTTTCTTTTCGGGTGAAAGTAGAAACAACAAAACAGAGAAGGAAGAAATAATAGTGGGATCTCATTGGGATTAACTATGTCAGGATCTTGTTTCAAGTTGTCGCGGACCACACCATCGCGGCCAGGCACTGCACCGCACCGGGGTAGTGGTAACTCACCGGGAAACACATTAATTACCTTTATCAAGTAACAAAAGAGAAAAAGTTTCTCAAATGAAAGTAAATGAGAAGAGAACAACTCGTGTGATCAAATTTATTCGATTCAAAGGTGTTTAGGATTGTATTAACCGAAAATGAATTGCTGCATAATCCAGAGAATGGATCCAGTATTTATAGTCCTGACTTATGGATTGTATTAATATCCTGACAAAGAGTTTGGCAAGACACAATTTTTCGAGACTTATAGTCAAATTGAGCATAACAGTTATCTATGCACCAACTTGAGGGAGGTGTTGGTGAATCAAGGGAAATTAGATTTAATTCTCCTTTATTTTATATTATTTTGTTTATTTTTATTTTATGATTCTGTCATTATTACTATTTTAATTTCTTTTCCTGTAATAATAAAATATAAAAGTATTTTGTCTATTACTTTCTTCATATCCCTATAACAACCACAACCAATAAAGTAACTGAATCTTCTTTATCTATATCCTAGCAAAGGTGCAGGAGAAAAAGGATTTGGTTGCTGCAGAGTAGCTTGTATTGGCTCCTCAATGGATTGAGTAGCTCTATGATGACATAATAGAGTGAGAAAACATGAAAAAAGTAGAGGAAAATTGTGTTTTCTTAATATGAATTGTCAAAATCCAGTTGCAGGAGTAGTTATATGCTCACTATCCTGCACCTACAGTGGAACTAACCTAAACCCACTGATAACTAAGTAATACTAAAACTAGTATAGTCACAAAAAGTTTATATATATATAGGGGACGTATCAAGTGAGAAAAGTTGTTTTATGTGAGAGTGAGAGGATTCAATATAAGCCATCGGATCAAAATGAGATGCTCAGATGAAAATACAAAAATAAAAAGTCATGTGCCTCTCCTTTTCTCTTGTTCTTCTCCACTTTGCTCTTGTTTCTTCTACCACATAACGAAGATGTCTTCCCAGATGCACCACGCTTTTCTTCTTAGGGAAGATGCAATATGCAAGACAGACAAAGAAGCTAAAACAGTAATTTTCCAATCAAACCTACCAAGATACAAGTCAACGAAGGAGACAGAGACATGAGTGTGGATGTTGAAGAAGAACTCTATTTGGTGTGAAGTTTTGAATTTGGGGGAGACGAGACAGTACATGTGGTGTGGCAGTCAATTGAGCATGAGGAAGTTTTATAGATATAAGTGAAAGTATGAGATAGCTCGCACGTAACCTTTTAAATGTAAGATTTTAATCTCAGCGAAGCTTTTGAATCTAAAGGCTGAGAAAACATCTTCTCACTCTCACATAAGATTCTCATTCTCACTAAATATGTCCCCTATATATATATATATATATATATATAGACAAACATTCACATATATAATTCAAAGATAAAATTAAAAAAAGGAAATCAGTGACATTCATAATCTACCAAATCAACAACACAGTAGGCTTTGAGGGTGCAGGGCTGATTGGGAGTAGCAGGAAATAACTGCGGGCCATGGTGAGAGCTGTCATTTAAATACTTTACCATCCTCTTGACAGCCACCCAGTGAGATTCAAGAGGGGAAGCCGCAAATTGACAGAAAACTGATTTCAGGTCTTGTGATGATCGCATACTGCAGTGCCCCAAGAACAGATCTGTATTTTGAAGGATCCCAGAGTAAATCAGAACCCTGCTCGGTGAATTTGGAACCAGAACCAGCATAGGGGAGGTGGGCTGTGCTTGCAGCAGAATTGAGTGGACCATGAAGATCATGTGATAGAGACCCATAGAGTCCAATATGACAAAAGGCGCGTGAAATTATTCACAGGTACAGGGAGAAGTTGCTTCCCTGCAGTGAGAGGAGGCTAGTTGAGTGATGGGAGAAACGACCTGAGTAGATCTGACTCCACATGTGGGGGGACTGTGATGAGGAAGTTCACAGGACAAGCTACATGTCTCCTCTGATGAGGATGGAAAAGATGAGGTTGATTTTACTACTCTGCCCCTCTAGTGTATCCATGCACTTCTTGCAAGTGGTGCATGCACAAGCTTATCAATGTGGACAAGAAAAATTCCTTTTCAAGTTTAACTTTTTTTAAAAAAATTCAAGAGATCTTTATGGTTTCAGGTACAGACAAATGACATATAAAGGAGGACAAAAGAAGGAGACCTTTAAGAGAACCATGCTTATTCAGCCTTTGCAACTGATACTGCAGAATGGAAGAATCGAGATAGGTGCGAATTGTCTTTCGGTACGTTCCATTGACAAGTAACAGAGGTACAGCAGCTGCTCGTCGTGCAATAGAGAAAGCCATTGCTAAATCAGGATCATCTGACAGAGGTAACCTGAAACTTAGTTATATCAGTAGAAAACTAGGAAAAATGCACATTTGAAGGGAGTGTGATAAATCAAGCATTTTTCAGTGTGCCTGAATAGAATTTTCACCGACAATATGTCTAATTAGAGGTTGGAAAAGCAAAGGCAGAATAAAGCACTTAAAACTGCATACATGTGTGGACTGAACATCAGTTTCTGAGAAGGCACTAGCAATGAGGAAAGTCCATCCTTTATAGCATCAATATCCACAGGAAGCTGTTTAATGTGTCCAATTTTCTGCAAATATATTGCAAGAACATAAATAATCTACTATTGTAAGCCTTTCGATATGATGGAATGTACATCTTACCTCCTGTGTCATGAAAAACAACTGAAAGGATATCTTCTCATAATAATGGAAGGCCCCATCAGAAACTGAAGGTGATACAATATGTCTCATAGATCCCCATAGTGTTGCACCAAGATGTGCAAGAAAAGAATCACGTGCAACTGTGTAGTTCTCAAACTCCTGCATTGAGGCAAACTCAAGAACCAAACTACTACTGAACTAGAAAAGAATTTAAATATACAAAAAACAGTGGGCAGAAATTCATTAGAGAAAATCCACAATATAAATGATGTGTTGTTTGTTTAACCTTCTGAAAAAAGTGATTTTATGATTGTGTCCGGAAATAATTGTATTCAGAGATTTGATGTAAAGCAGCACTATTTTCTTTTTGGTTACAAATAAAAGCGACAAAGGAGCCTCAATACAGACGGACCATTTAGCTGACCTCATGTGTGTCACTGAATAAATTCCAGCTCTCCATCCTCTTTAATGTCTCTATGGCTTTTGTCTTGTGACTTTCATCATATTCTTCACCTTCAAAAGACTGTAGCTCATTTTTCAGATCCCGCATCCTCTCATCAAGTTCTGAAATTATGACATATTTAAGGATGTATGAACTATGAAATATACAGTATATAGATATTAAACTTTTGAGAGCACTAACCTGCAAAACATCATAGTTCAAAAATAAATAAGATGAAACGGCACTCTGAATCAGAAATAAAAGGAAATGGCTTAACAAGAACATCTCGTATGCAAAGAAGCACAAACGTGTCCAAATGATTACCATATTGGTGTCTAACACGTGTCATGTTGGATGTTTCTATACAACTCTCAGATACTCCAAATATACAACATTTTTTCACAATTATATTTTGAATTAGTATACTAATAGGGATAGGACCTACAAACACACACATAGTGTCTATAATGGTTGACGCTATGTATTAAAACATTACTGTCCTTAAGATTAATATTTTCAACAAGTGTTCATACTTGCAATGGTGTTTACATCTTTATTGAAGTTAGAAAGAAGATAGAAAGTTTGAGATATTTCTTTAGGGATTGTAGAATGTAAAAAGTTGAAGTTACTCTTTCAAGAAAAAAATATAAATTTGTTATTAATATTCTGTTTCTGCTAACAGCAACTATATTTCTAGTGTTTTTTATTAAGAATACATAGGATAGTGCACATTCTTATCAATGAGAAACATATCATTTGTTAACACTGTGTAAAAATCTAGATTAAACATGTAGGATATTAGGTTTTTTATATTGGTCTAACTCGTCCGTACAAAACCGGTTTGTAAGGTGAGTAGTGAGACACTCTTTATAAAGTCATTTCAGACCTTATCTCTAATATGGTATTAGAGTTTATTCATTTATAAGGAGAGTGATACCCTTCACCTTACAAGCCAATTTTGTAGGGATAAGTTAGGCTAAGAATAAAAAAACTAATATGGTATTAGAAGTGTATCTAATTGGGTCACCTACCAAATTATCCATGCACTAAGCCCAATAGGCGTGAGGGGGTATATTGGAAAAACCCGAAGTCTCACATCGAAAAGAAATAAGACTTGAAAAATGTTAGAAAGAGAGGCACTTCTCACCTTCGAGTTAGTTTCTTAGGGATGAGTTAGATTCAATATAAAAACTCATATAAGAAAATCCCAGCACAGTAGTGGAGAAAAACGACGCTACCCACTACAATGCCATCAACCGTGTAGCGGTTCACTGTCTTGGGCAATAATTGTGGCGTGATAGCATCGTAGTCATGTACCATACCACCATCTTGAGTGCTGTTAGAATTCAAAGTATGATTTATTATTCTTCGACTGTACAATTTCCAAGGTTCAATGGTAGAACTTCTAGTCAAATACAAGTCCCTAGTATTTGAATATAATTATTGTAACCTCATAATAAATAAAAGATGTGTGATCTTGTTCGATACACAAGAAATACACAAATAACATATTTTACACAGTATCAGAGCAGGTTCATCCTAGGGCTGCTCTGTCTTTTCCAACTGTGCCATAACCTTTTTATTTTATTTTTCCTCTTAAAAATTGTTCTAGCTGTGCTTTTCCATTCCAGTTGTACGTATACTATTCTAGTGCAACCCACCACCACAGACCGCCACGCAATCCTCCAGCGAACACGGTGACTTTCTTTTTTATTTTTTGCGCTGCCAAACTCCAGCAAACACGGTGACACATCTGACGACCAATTTTTCAAAGCCAGTTGTCACTTAGGGCCTTACGGCACATTTCGAGGTCCTTTTTCAACTTCTGGTGATTTTTCAACATCTTTTCTTCTCTCTCACCTAACATTGATCGGTCATATCCAACACCGGATCTGCTGCTGCCTCCTCTCCCATGTTCAGTTTCACTTCGCTTCCTTTGATTCCGTGCGAAAAATGGTAGGTGCAGCCAGTTACGCAGGATTGTCAACAGCCATTGAACTTTGGTTCCAAAGACAAGGTCGTAAAGACCATTTGCTCAAACAGTCCAAGGATGTCGCTGCCAAAGATCAAGACAATTGGAAACAGATTGATGCCTCTCTATGCAGCCTTCTTTAGTTTTCAATTGATGTCAAACTTCAATCTCAGTTTCGCTCGTTTAAAACATGTTATGATGTTTGGGCAAAGGTGAAGAAGACATACTCCAATGATGTTAATTGTTTATATATTGTAGTCTCTAATCTTATTTCCATAAAGAAACAAGAAATGGATAGGCAAAGCTACATAGGTAAGTTTGATAGTTTGATTGCTGACTTTGATGCACTTATGCCTATACTGACAGTGCCGAAACACATGCTGAACAACATGGAAAATTCTTTACGGTTCTGGCCCTTGCGGGTCTTACACCAGATCATGATTCAGTTCCAACCAAATTCTATCTAGTCCTATTGTTCATATGAAACTGTTTGTGAACAATTACTACGTCCTTCGACCCCTTCAGCTTCTGCTCCAGCCCTTGCTTCTCTTAATGTGCCAATTGAATCTACTGCACTCGTCTTTAATTCATATCAACAAGGTGATAGAGGAGGAGGACGTGGACATAATCGTGGTCAAACTCGATGCAACTATTGCAACCGTTTTGACCACATTGAAGCACAACGTCGCAGCCTAGAGTCGCCAATGTTGCACAAATTAGAGGCCCTTGACACAAGTGATCAAGTCATACTTTCTACCACATAATATATTGAGTACATCAAGCTAAAGGCGCAAATGCAAAATACCACACAAGTTGCCTCTGTTGCTCAGATCGGTAATCCTATTGCCTTTGTTACACAATCTTCTTCACTTGGACCTTGGATACTTGACTTAGGCACCTCTAATTATATGTCTAGAAATAAATTGTTTGACTTATATGGACACACTACCTAGTATTACTAGGGCTAATGGGTCACAAATCAAATGTTATGGTATTGGCCGAGCAAATCCCCTACCCAAACTCTCTTTGGACTTTGTGCTTTATGTCCCTGGTTGTCCATTTAACTTAATATCCATCAGTCCGTACCCTACCTTTAGGGATGACAATTAGACCCAGACCTAGTGGGTACCTGCAAAAAAACCCACAATGCATAAGCTAAAACTCTGCATAATGGGTATGGACACGGGGACGGGTAATTACCCGCAAAATTAAGCGGGTATGGGTGCAGGTACGGGTATTACAGTACCCATTCCGCCCCACATCCGCACTTATATCAATACATTATTTATTTATGTATTATATTAGTGTTCAGTTTAATTAATTATTTTCTTTTATTTTTTAACATCTATTAATATCATTGGACCACTACAATATTTGTAATTGAAAGATAAATGTTTGTAAATTTTTTAAGAATTTAAGTATGATGCTTAGGTAAATAATTGTGACTTTATAATTATATTTACAACTTCCTATCAATTGTTTTTATAGATCTTAATTAATTGAATGACTATTCTAACGAGTATTCATTTAAAATGTTGAGTTAGAAAATATTTTGATTTATAATACTTTATGATTAGATTTAAGATATTTGAATAATTTTTAAATTTTATCACGACAATATCATATATTTATCAATATATTTTAGTTAAAGCGTGGGTAATGGATATGGGTACGGACACTTAAGTACCTAGAGAGTAAAGGTACGGGTATTAAAGTTGATACCCAATAAGGTACGCGCACGGGTATGGGTATTTTTTTAAATTGCGGGTATGGGGACAGGTACTATAGTACCCTATCCAAACCCTACCCATTTCCATCCCTACCAACCTTACTTTGTTACATTTGCTAATGGTTATGTTCTTGTGCAGGACCGGAGTACTGGAACGACAATTGGAGTAGGGCGTGAGTCTCAAGGCCAATATTACCTTTCAGCACCTACAGCGCCTATTGCATGTTCCGCCGTTGAGTCTCCACATATTATCCATCAACGGTAGGGCCATCCTAGCCTTCAAAAGTTGTATCTTATGGTTCCGAGTCTGTCAAAAATATCTACCTTAGAGTGAGTCATGTCAGTTCGGGAAACAAACTAGGAGTTTATTTCCTGAGCTTTAGATCATTCTGATATTTGGGGTCCAAGTCGTGTTGTTTCATATTTAAGATTTCAATATTTTGTTACTTTTATAGATGATTTTTCTTGATGCCTTGGATATTTTTAATGAAAAACTGCTTAGATGTTTTCTCAATTTTTCAAACATGTTGCTCAGAAATAAACACACAATTTGATACTCAAATAAAAATATTGCAAAGTGATAACGCTTGCGAATATTTGTCTACGTCTTTTCAATCTTTTTTGACTTCACAGGGTATCCTTCATCAAACATCAAACTTCGTGTGCTAACACCCCTCAACAAAGCAGTGTCGCTAAGAGAAAGAACCGACATTTGGTGGAAACGGCTCGTATCATGCTCTTTCACAATAATGTACCTCCTCGTTTTTGGGGAGATGTAATTCTCACAGCTTGCTACTTAATCAACCGCATGCCTTCCTCTGTACTTGAAAACAAGTACCACATTCTATTGTGTTTCCTCAACAACATCTTTATACCCTACCACTCCGCATCTTCGGGTGCACATGTTTTGTTCATGACATTACTCCAGGGAAAGATAGGTGTCTTTTATTGGGCTCCTCTTGTCTGCAGAAAGGTTACCGATGCTATTCCCCAAATCTTCGACGATACTTTGTCTCTGCCGATGTTAGTTTCTTTGAGACTCGCTCCTTCTTTCTCTCTACTGCAGAAGAGTTCAATAATTTTGGTCAGTCACAATCTCTCTCTCCAGAGGTCCTTAATCTCCCTATTGCACCCACCCCTGTCTCTAGCACCACCCTACGCACCTACCAACGAAGTCTCCGTCCACCACTCGCTCCTCAAGACTTATCCTCTGCTCTACCTGACTCTCACTCTCTGTATCCTACACCAGAGCTACCCATTGTTTTGCATAAACGTAACAGGTCATCTTGAAATTCTAATCCTATATATGCTTGTCATTTCAATTATAATCAATTATCTACATCCTATTATACTTTGTGGCTTCCTTGGATTCTGTGTCTATTCCGAAAACTACAGGTGAAGCTATGTCTGATCCTGGTTGGCGACAACCAATGATAGATGAGATGACTGCTTTGAACTCCAATGGGACATGGGATTTAGTAGCTTTACCTAATGGCAAAACCACAGTGGGGGTCGCTGGGTCTATACAATCAAAGTTGGGCCTGATGGAAAGATTGATCGCTTAAAAGCTCGTCTTGTGACAAAAGGATACATATAGATCTTTGGTCTTGACTATGGGGATACCTTTTCTCCGGTTGCCAAAATCGCATTTGTCCGACTTTTTCTTGCCATAGCTGTTGTTCACCACTGGCCACTCCATCAATTAGACATAAAGATGTCTTCCTACATGGAGAGTACAAGAGGAGGTGTATATGGCACAACCACCAGGCTTCACCGTTAGCGGTTCCTGTCACTTGGTATGTCGATTACGTCGATCTCTATATCGCCTGAAACAATCTCCCCATGCTTGGTTTGGGAAGTTTAGTATCGTGCTCCAAGAGTATGATATGACTAGATGTGAAGCTGATTACTCGGTTTTCTTCTTGCACTCTTCCCCAACCACTTACATCTATCTACTTGTCTATGTTGACGACATCATCATCACAGGTAATGACCAGGTTGGCATTCATCAGCACAATCAACATTTGTCTCAACTTTCATACTAAAGATTTGGGGCCGCTAAAATACTTTTTGGGGATTGAGGTTGCTCAATCTAAGACAGGTATAGCAATTACTCAGCAAAAATATGCCTTTAATATGAATCACAGGCATGCTTGATTGTCGCCCACGTGATACTCGTATGGATCCCAATGTCAAGCTCATACCAAGTCAGGGGGAGCCATTGCAATACCCTGGTAGATATCGCAATTTGTTGGCAAACTTAACTATCTTTCAGTAACTAGACCTGATATTACAATTGTTGTCAATGTAGTCAGTCAATTTATGAATGCTCCATGTGATAGTCACTGGAATGTTGTGATTCATATTCTTAGATATATCAAGAATGCACCAGGCAAAGGATTGTTTTATGAAGACAAGGGTAATACCGATGTTATTGGCTACTTTGATGTTGATTGGACAGGGTCACCATCAGATAGAAGATCCACTTCAGGGTATTGTGTCTTTGTTGGAGGTAATTTGATATCGTGGCAGAGCAAGAAGCAAAACATAGTCGCAAGATCGAGTGCAGGAGCAGAATATCGTGTTATGGCTGCAACGGCTTGTGAACTTACATGGCTGAAACAGTTACTCAAACAAATCGTTAGGAGATGTCAACGTAATGAAACTAATTTGTCATAAACAAGTTGCACTTCATATTGCTTCCAATCCAGTCTTCCATGAGAGATCAAAGCACATAGAAATTGATTGTCATTATGTAAGAGACAAAGTACTTTTCGGAGAAATCACAACTAATTTTGTTGGATCAAATAATCAATTGGCTAACATATTCACTAAGTCACTTAGGGGTCCTCGAGTTGAATCTATATGTAACAAGCTTGGTGCATATGATATGTATGCTCCAACTTGAGGAGAAGTGTTAGAATTCACAGTATGATTTATTATTATTTGACTGTACAATTTCCTAGGTTCAATGGTAGAACATCTAGTCAAATACAAGTCCCTAAGATTTGAATGTAATTATTTTAACGCCATTAAAAATAGAAGATGTGTGATTTTGTTTGATACACACAAGAAATACACAAATAACATATTTTACCAGTGCAAACTAAAATGCCATTAAAGTTTTCTTTCTGTGTGAGGATACAAGGGTTTTTGTAGAAAACACACCAGAACTGTTTGTAGTTTCCTAGCATGTTCGTGGATCGCAGATCGCGTTCTGGGTCGCGTGTTCCCAAAGCCCAGAAAATGTGATTTTTTTCTTCAAGAAAAACCAATATTACTCTTCCGTTTTAAAACATTTTGGGGGTACTTACGGTATTATATACTTTAGATTTCACTAACCCTAATTTCAGTTTCCTTTCTTCCTCATTCACGTTCCCTTCTTCGTTCACGTTGTCTTCTTCCTCGTTCTTCCTATTCTTTGTTCCTCCTCGCTGCTGCTTTTGTTCTTCCACCACCAGTCGCGCCGTCCAGCTTCCATCCAACTTCAAACCTCCAATTTCACACACTACCAGTCGCGCCGCCTCGTTTTTTTAACTTTAGTTTTTCTTTTCTATAGTTACTTACTTCCTTCCTTCTTTCTCTTTTTTTTTTCTTTAGTTTTTCTTTTGTTACTTAGTTACTCTGTTCTTTTTCTTTTTTTTTTCTGTCCTTTTCTACTTCCCTTCATTTAATATTGTTATTTTATTATTCTATGTTGAAGAAGACAAAATATTTAGTATTTAAATGAATGTTTTGATTAAGACTTGGAGTCAATTATTACTATGTATGAATGTTTATGAGTTTGAGACATTTTTTAAATATGTATGTTTATATAAAATTATTCATGTAATTTGTCCAAAAAAATAGAAGTAATCCCGGTATCCCGCAATCCGCTATCCCAATTTTTGAGGTTGCGACGAGCTGCTATCGGAGATTAACTACCTAAATTGAAATAAAAAACGTACAAGACTTTCCACCAGGTGGGGTATGTAAATAGTAGATGTACGCAGACTTATCTTCACAAGCAAAGAGGCTGTGTTGAGGATTTGAACCCATGACCTCTAAGTCACAAGGCAGCAGCCTTGCCATTGAGGCAAGACTCACCATCACAGTTTAATTTAAAAAAAAAAAAAAAAAACACAATAACCTTGAATCATATTACCTTCACAAAGAGCGAGTTTGACTTTCCTTCCCTTGCAGTGTTTAAAAGCAAAAAGCTCATATATATCAATCTCAGCCAAAAGAATATCAATGGCCTGGTGGTCTTTCTGCAACATTGAAAAGCTTACTTACTACAAACTCCACTAGAAAAAGTGAGTGGGGATCTCAAACATGTTTAAGCCAAAATTTCTCTAACCATCCTAATTAACATGTCAATTTAATCAAAGTCTAAAAACACTGCATAGAAGTACAGTCAATTAATTATCTTCTCAAACATTTATTTCTATCGCATATAGTTTCTAATCATCAATTATTCTTGAGCCACAAAATTGACTTTCTTGTTTTCATTTTTGGCATCAACTGCCGTGGAAGGATTCTAAGATCATATGAACGAAACCTTATTCTTAGAAGCACAATATAGTATGCAATACATTGTAACATCATACGAATGCACATACATCACCAAATACAGCAAATTTCTCGTGAATAGCATCTTGCAGTAGGTTTTCAGCTTCTTCTTCTGAAATTTCTGGAATCAGCATCAAGAAAATTAGAATAGAATAGCATTAAGAAGAATGACAACACAAATTAAACTTTGCAAGTTGAACTGAATAAATAAGATTCAAATTTACAAGAAAACATATGCAGTTTCTAGGTCTAGATTAAGTAATTAAAGAAATCAATAGTTCGTTGAAAATAATAAAAATCAGTTCAATAAGACACCACAACAATTGTCAATTACTCAATTGCACATAAAAATAGTTGCATACTTTTTCCTTTAAATTGGCACATCGAGAGTAGCTAGATAGTTAATCCTAGACAGCAGTACGTCGCACCAATCCCAAGAGTGGGATAGTGCGTTCCAGGATGGGCGGGATAACTACTACTTTTTGGAATTTAATGGATTCCTTACACAGATTTTTAAGATTTCAAAGTACTTTAGGATGTGCTTGTTTGAAGTTAGGTATCACATTTCTGGGAATACAAGAGTATAAAATACATATATACCCATGTTTGTTAGAAGGTTGAGAAAAATAACTCATGATATTTAGGCTCCTAGGAATATGATAACTTCCAGTAACTTCCATTATGCCTATGATTTTATTCCTAAGGAAATGTATGGAAAAAAAAGGTTCCCGTGAGAATGGGAATAAAATTAACATAGCTACCTATTTACCTATTCTAACAAATAATTCCCAGGAATATAGCTAGTATTAACCAAACACGATTTATTTTAAATACCTGAGAATAGAATTAATGAAGCTAAAAAGTTAAATAAATAGTAACGTGAAGAATGAATTGATTACTATTATTGCTTTTGACGTTCAAATGAATAGTTAAGATATTGTAACGTGAACAAATAACAATGATGAGGTAAACTCAAAATAAGGAGAAAAGCAATAGAACAAGAAAAAACCCAACATAACACAATGAGATGTAAAGCAACATGAGTGAGGTTAACGAGACAATAGCAAAAAAAACTAAGGTAATTAAAACTTGAACAGATCGGCCGATTCAGCAGGTAGGACTGGGATCCAGGTCTGTATCCGGTCCAAATGATCAGGAAAACCACCATATATAAAACAGGTAGAAAAACCGAAAACCCGGACAAAAATTGGAAAAACCGGAATTTGTGATTTAGGGGGTGAAAGTTTATTTTAAAACATTCTTAAAACTGCATTTATTAATTTTAATTTCACTAAATTAAAACTGAAAATTTTACACCAACTATGTTGTAGTAAGCTAGTTGACTTACAAATGTGGTCCTGTAAAAAGTAAAATGTAGTAGCAAAAGCAACTGTAATTTAGATAGGAGGTTCACTTGAGGGTACAAGTGGGAGGAATCTTGTGAACAGGCAAGAGTAAGAAGTAAAATGTAGTAGCAAGAGCAACTGAAAAAAGCCATATTTCGAGCTAAGGCTCATAGGATATGTAAGATATTTTGGATGAAGATCATATTGATGAGGCTATTTTGTGATAACAAGATAGAGGCTATTTTGAGAACAACCTATGAAGATCATGTGATAATGATGTCAATAACATAAACAAGCACGTAGAGGCATGTTGTCAGTGAAGAATGCAAGAAGAAAACAGAGCTATAGAACTTCACATATGGTCGTGTGATGCTCCAAGGGCATAAGGCCATATACACCTCCTCCTATAACTTACCAAGTAGGAAGCCATTTTTTATGTCCAATCGATGAATAGAAGCAATAGCAAGAATGAGGCGAACAATTGCAATCTTGACAATTGGAGAGAAAGTATCCCCGTCGTTGAGGCCAAAGATTTGTGTTTATCCTTTGGCCACAAGGCAGTTTTTAAGTGGTCGGTATTTCCATCAGGCCTAACTTTAACTGTATAGACCAATCAACAACCCTATGTGGTTTGGCCATTAGGTAAGGGTACTAAATCTCAAGTACCATTGAAGTGCAGAGTAGTAATCTCCTCAACCATTGCATGTCACCAATCAGGATTAGACATAGCTTCACTTGTAGTTCTTGGAATAGACACAAAATCCAAGGAAACCACAACAGCATAATAGGGTATACATAAGCGACGATAATCCACATGACAAGAATAAATAGGATAACGATTCTTAGAGAACCTATTACCTTTACGCGGGACAATGGGTAGCTCCAATGTAGAATGCAGAGACGAAGTGTTCAACAGAGCAGTACTGGGAAGTAGGTGGTGGATGAGGTATCTAGTGTGAAGGAAAAGGTGACGATAGGAATCGAGTGGGTGCAATGGAAAGATTATTGATCTTTGGTGAGGAAGATTATGACTTACTAGATTGATTTGATTGTCTATAGTAGAAGGAAATAATAGACGAGTAGCATATGTAAAGACAATGTATGGCCAAAGATTTGGGGAGTAGCATCAATAGCCTTTCTGCAAACAGGCATAGCTGAGGAACAGACACTTAAGGGATTTACAAGTTTAGCTTTCCCCATAGTGAGATCATGAACAAACCAAGTGCAACTGAAGACACGGTGGTAAAGAGTGAATATGTTGTTGGGGGAACAAAACGGAATATAGTACTTGATAATTAAGAACATATGAGGGAATGCGATTGATTTACTAGTAGACTATGAGGATTGTGTCTCCCCAGAAACGCAAAGATACATTGTTGTGAAGGAGCATGGAACGCGTTGATTTCAGGAGTGTCATCACTTTGCAATATCTTAATTTGGCTACCAAATTGTGTGTTGATTTCGGAACAAAAGGTTTGAAAAATTGTGAAAACAACTAAATGATTTTTAATGAAAAATATTCAAGTGCTTCGAGAAAAAACGTCAATAAAAGTAACAAAGTATTGATAACCCAGGCATCAAACAACACGACTAGTACCACCCCCCATATATCATAATAGACTAAAGCAAAAGGAGACGCGACTCGTTTTATTAACTCTCTGTCAAGAAAGGAACTCTAGGTATGTTTTTCGAACTGACATGACTCACTCTAAGGTAGATACTTTTGAAAGAACCGGAACCATAAAATGCAACTTTTGAAGGTTATCCTAAACGTTGATGAACATTATGTGGAGACTCTGCAGCAGAACAAGCAATAGGGAGTGCTTGGAGGTGGATGAAGGTGGGAAAAGGAATGTCGTGCTCGGCGGAGTATTCCTAGCGTTTGGTGGTCGGTTGTGGGTGTTGCCGAAACAGTGATAGATGGTAAAGCACAGCTGTCTGTGATGGAAAAAGGGCATCAAACAGTGAAACAAAAAATAGACAGCATCCTGAAGGTTGAACCACTACTGATACCATTAACTAATATGTAATTTATGTGTCTAATTAGAATACACAGCGTAGTATTTATAATGTATTTACAATAAATACAAGTTAATGTAATTGCTAATTCCAATCTCATTAGCAACTAACTACAAAAGAGCACAAGAGCATATTTTACATGTGACTAATTCTAACAGTAACTGGCCAGTGCTTATGTAGACTCTGTAGACAACTTAACAAGCTGTCAACACTTAGGACGGAACACAAGATGCATATTTCATATATATCAAAATACAATTTATGTAGTTTTTTAATATAGAAATACAACTCAGAATTTCCCCTTCACCTTTTTTCAAATCATTTTCCTTTCTACAGATGGATATAAAGCAGAATCCATTGCCATTTTAGTATCTATGGTTGTAAAAAATATTAATATTGTTGTATACCAAAATGTATCCAAAATCAAACACATCATTACTACCTGCGGTTGCACCAATTGTCCTTTCCACATTTGGTAAGCTTGCTTCTGTGCGCACACCTTCTCCACCAACAGCAGGTCCCCATGAAAAAGGACCAGCACTTAAATCAATGAAGGCCCATCTGCTACAAAACATGAACGAATGTAAGTGGAAAGAAGTGTATGTCTTTGCATATGCCTTGTAAGATAAATTGAACCTGTCCTTTCCAATCCACGTGTCTGTGAGACATTCTGCTTGTAACCCACCATAATCCCCAGATTTTAATACCCTTTCCAAAAGAAGCTTTAGATCTTGATCCTTCCCTTTTAGCAACTTGAAATACAAAAAACAAAATTTCAGTAAAGAAATGTGGGGTTAATATCCTGAAATTATTACTTACATTTTTAAAGAAATCTAGAGGCTTTTCTGATGAATATAGACCTGTAAAGCTTTGACCTCAATGGTTTGAGCTATCTCTCTCCCTTGTTGCAACCTCCCAAAATTATCTAGTGCGTCAAGCCAAATGTTATACCATTCCACCTGCAATTTATAGGTGCGCCAAAAACAGCTTGAGAAATATTATACCTAACTTGAGAGAGAACCAAAACTTGGCATATTTGAACACTAGAAAATCAACGTTAACCACATTTATATTTGTTGTAATCAAGTTTATTAGAAATTTAATAAGTTGTGACATCAAATATATCAATTAACCAAATCTAACACTTCATTAATCACATGTGTGAACTGCATTAACCATTTGAAAAGTTGTCAAACTTCGTTATCCCAAATTGATGTTCAACGACTTTTTTAAAAAGAAATATGCTTCACTAATTTGATTCAAAAAGTACTTACAATATCAGTGTCCTCTGTTCTTGTCCATGCAAAGTTCATCATTGGATGCTTCTCATATAATGGTCGTTGAATCTTTGTACGAGCTGCCAAAAATTTATAAGTATTAAATGAGTGTCCTCTTGAAGTTATGGGTTTTAGATAAAGGATGGAGATGACAAATTCTAAGGACTTACAAAAATGACAATGGTGTAATACCATTGATGATAATTTGACACAAACTTCATACTAAAGACCAAACATTAATCCCTATTTATATGGATACAAGACTTGTATCTATTCCTAAATAAATAGGAAAATAAAGAAAGAAATCATGATATATCAAATTAATATGAAAACTAATATTCATATAATATAAGATACTCTATGATTAGAAATCTCTTTATATTCCAACACCCTCTTGAGCTAAAGTTGACTAAGCTTTAAGTTTGTTAAAAATATAATACTTCCTCCGGCCCTATGAAATATCTTGTCATTATTCGAACTATTCATTTTCTTTCAGTTTTTTTTATTTTCTTTATATCACTCCTAAATTTAAGGAGGTGAGTAGTTGTATTTTCTCCTATAAAAGGAGCTTTTATTTGTCCGAATAATACACAACAATAATCCATAATATTTCACTATAAGTTATCATGGGCCTTAAGTTTTTGATCTAGGCAAAAGGGATGAACCACTTATCTTGGCGACAAGCCCTAACCGGCTCTTCTGTGAGTAACCCTACCAGCGTTAGAAACCCAACAAACGGCACAACAGATGGAAGCCTTGGTCGCGGAAGCAACCATGGTGATGGAACCGGACCAAGCGGAAGAGCCGGTGATAGCACGGGCCGCGGTTGAAGTCCAGGAAGGGGTACTGGCCTCAGTGGTAGCTCTGGTTATAGAACCAGACCAGGCAGCAGCGCAGGTGATGGCACGAGCCGCGATGACTGTCCAAGAATGGGTACAGGTCGCGGTGGCAGCTCAAGTGATGGAACTGATTTAGGCAGCAACTCGAGCAACAGTGATGGCAGCCATGGGCGCAGTCACAGTTCTGGTGGTACTGGTCAGTGGAACGATGATTCTTTCAAACTGGAGGCAGCTTCGGAGAGTTTTACAACAACGGCTATTACGGCAGCTATGGCAACGGATACAGAGGTGCTAGCGGTTTTGGTATTGGAGGAAACAACCAAATTAATTCCTTACAAGTCAATGTGCAAAAACTGAATTGGAATAATTACACAAATTGGGCCCAGTGCGACTCATTTTGGACGGCAAAGGAAAACAAGTATGGGAATTCTGGAATTCGTTAATCATTGTTTGGCTAATTAGTTCAATGGAGACAAGAATTTGGAAACCATTCATCTTTATACCTACAGCAAAACAAGTATGGAAAGCTGTGAAGGATACTTACTCGAACATTCAAAACTCATCTCAAATTTATGGTCTGAAATCAAAATTGTGGAGCTTGAAGCAAGGTGAAAGGATGGTAACAATCTACTACAATGAGTTGATGATCCTGTGGCAAGAACTGGATTTGTGCTATGATGATAACTGGAAGTGTACGGAAGATAGTGTTTAGTTCATCAAGAGGCAAGAAAACGATCGCGTTTTTATGCTTCTTGCATGTCTAAACAAAGAACTTGATGAAGTAAGAGGCAGAATTCTAGGAAAAAGCCATTTACCATCTCCTCGAGAAACTTTTTCAGAAGTCAAAAGAGAAGGGGCAAGACAAGAAGTGATGATGGGAAAGTCAATCACAGATGGGTCAGCATTAATCACCAAAAACTTCAATGAGGAAGACAAAAAAGATAGTAATAAATTAGAGAAGCCATGATGTGACCATTGCAAACGTCTGTGTCACACACGCAAGACTTGTTGGAAGCTACAAAGGAAACCTCCTAATGCGAAGAAGAAAGGAGAAGGTCGTGCATTTCAAGCTACTTCTGATCAAGAGTTACAGTCTTCCTCAAGTTCATTTTCGTTCACCAAAGAGCAACTAGATCAACTGTACAAACTTCTTAAATCTTAAACCCCATCTAGCTTCATGGCTCAAAAAGGTAATTTTTTATCAGCCACCTTAGTGTCATCCCTAACTATAGTTGGATTGTTGATTCTTGAGCTACTGACCATATAATCGAAGAACCTAGTTTATTTTCCTCATATAAACCTTATGCGTGTAATTTAAAAATTAAGGTTGTCGCTAGCTTTCTTTCAACCGTGGCAGGAAAAGATTCTATTGTTTTATCTCCTTTGTTAATCATTCAAGATGTTTTACATGTCCCTAATTTGGCTTGCAACCTATTATCTATCAGTATATTAACCCAAAATGAAAATTGTGAAACTCATTTTTTTGACACTCATTGTGCATTTCAGGATTTGATCTCGTAGAAGATGATTGGCGGTACTAAGCAAAGTGGTGGAGTCTATTATCTTGAAGATGGACCTAAAAACAGACACCAATCTGAACCACTAGGTTCTTCAGTTGAATCTATTTTTTGTTTCAAATAATAAGGATGATATTAGGTTGTGGCGTTTGAGGTTAGGTCACCTTAGTTTTAAATATTTAAAGTCTATATTACCAAAACTTTTTGTTAATCAAGATATTTCCACATTTCAATGTGAAATTTGCGAGTTTGCTAAACATCATCGAAATTCTTTTCCAATCCATGAGTATAAACCTTCAAAACCTTTTTTGGTGATTCAGAGTGATGTATGGGAGCCTAATAGCTTTACAAATGATGATACCAAACTTTGTTGGGCGTACTTATTAAAAGAAAAAATAGAGGTAGCTCAAATAATAAAAACTTTTTGTAAATTGGTGCAGACACAATTTAATGGAAAATGGAATTGTTCATCAAAGCTCATGTGTTAACTCACCTCAGCAAAATGGAATTGCAGAGAGAAAAAATCAACACCTTCTTGAGGTGGCACAAGCATTACACTTCTCTACCAATGTCCCAAAACATTTTTAGGGTGAGGCTGTCTTAACAGCTTACACATTTTATTTATCGCATGCCATCGAGTGTGTTACAATTTCAAACACCTTTTCAAATTTTCTTGAAACACTTTTCCATTGCATCAATCTTTGCTGATTTACCATTGAAAATTTTTGGATGCACGACTTTCATTCATTAACATAAACATCTTAGTAAACTTGAATCTCGTGCTATTAAATGTGTTTTTAATAGTTACTCCTCCACTCATAAAGGTTATTGTTGAAGTTGTGGGATTTCAAAGAAAAGGAGGAGAGAATATAATAAGGGTTTGACTATTGTTGATAATAGATTTATGCTAATTTGATTACAAAAGACTCAATACTAATTTCTATTTATAGAGAAACATAAACTCAATCCTAAATCAAAAACAAATAATAATAATAATAATAATAATAATAATGAGAGATATTCTAAGATATCTCTATGATAATAAATTGATCATAGCAAATAACTCGAGATACTTTAATATAATATAAAAGATATTTTTTAATATTCTAACACTCCCCCTCAAGCTAAAGCTTACTAAGTTTTAGCTTGTTACAAAAGAACAATGTTTTGCTCCGCAACATAATAAAAAAGAAATAGAAAGGCAACTCAGGGATGCAGATGAAGTTGGAGAGAATTGCTATAAATGCAGCCTAGTTAGATAGTCGAAATGAACATCAACCTAAGAGAAATCCATGGCAAGCAATTGAACAAAGTAAGGTCCATTCTTGTAAAAACTACATTTAGAAGTTTCAAATCAATAATATTGGAGATGTGTTCTTCAAAGAGAAAAAGACAAGACCAGTACATCTAGGACAAAGATGGGGTCAGTGCATCTGGGACAAATTATCATGCTAAAGTGTGAGTCACGAAAATAAAAAACATTGTCAGAATGACCATCATGAAAAAGAAGTCACCAGTAATATGATTCATATGTAGGAAAAAGGACAACCGGAATGATCGTCAGTGGGAATAGAAGTTAGTGCTATAATCTATTAGTAAGAACTTAAAATTGCATGACAAACACAGAAGAAGAAGCAGCGCGACTCTAATGAAACGAAGCCATGATCGAACAATGGAGTGAGAAAATGCATCCAAAATAGGAGAGACAATGGTTGTTTGAACAAAAAGCATATTGTTCGTGGATCAAAATAAGAAAGTAAGGGCAGATCTTGAAACAAGAAGGAAAACTCAATTTAGACGACTGAAACATTATGTCGGAAGGCAGACAGACGCAACTAAGCTCGAGGCTGTTGGCGACGATGTGTGGAGAAACTTTTGGCATAAACAATCTAGGTTGGATAGATTGGGAGATTCCACGCACAATGGAAGTGGTTGTGTCGGAAAACTTGCTGGAAAACTTTTCCAGCAGCGACAGCAGATGGAAGGCAACAGTAGACGAAAGATCTTGAAGCTAGTAGGTGTAACCATACCTCGAAACTAGAATACGGGGCAGATTTGATATCGCGAGGTTGAGGCGCGATTGACCGACCAAGCAGCCACTGAGAGACATTAAAAAGCGCCATCATGCGTTGTGGAGACGGCGGCACGTGAGATCTACTCGCATGAGAGATTAGCAGTACGTAAGAGCGCATGTGACGCCGTTCGGCGACACGCTTTCGGGCATGACCTGATCTAAAGATGATGACGTTCGCAGGAAAATTCGTCGGAAATAGTGGCAGCGGCGGCAATAGCGAACTGAATGGAAAACAAGTGAAACGAGTCATAATGTTGGAAAAGAGAAACTATGATTTTATTCTTTAACTGTTGGGAACTCGGCAGCAGGATAGTTCAAGGAGGATCGAAATAGGCTCTAGATACCATGTTGAAGTTGTAGGATTTTAGAGAAAAGAAGGAGTTAATATAATAAGGGTTTGTAATATTGCCTCATAAACAATAAGTGATTCTACTTCTTCCATTGGTAAGGGTCTTACCGAATTTGATGCAATAATTTAAAAAAATGCTTTTCTAGAACTTAATTTAGAAAAAAAACCCAAATATCACTCATGATTATGGTGTCTCTTTCTACTTTAGATCCGCCTACCTTATCAAATGACCTTCCTGTCGAACTACGTAAAGGTACATGTTCCACTCGTAATCCTTACCCCATTTTTAATTGCCTCAGCTATCACTGCTTACACCTTCACATTATACCTTTGTCTCTGCTATTTCTTCCATCATTATTCCTAAATCTCCACATGAAGCTTTTTCTCATTTAAGTTGGCAACAAGATATGATTGATGAGATGGCAGCCTTAAAATCTAATCAAACATGGATTGTTGTGCCTTCTCATACAGGAAAATCTATTGTTGGATGCCATTGGTTTTACACTGTCAAGGTTGGTCCAAACGGAAGTATTGATCGTCTGAAAGCTCACTTGGTAGATAAAGGTTATACTTAGATTTTTGGTCTAGATTATAGTGATAATTTATCGCATGTGACTAAGATGGCTTATGTCTGTCTTTACTTTCTATGGTTGTCATGCGACATTGGTCATTGTATCAATTAGTCATAAAGAATGCATTTCTTCATGGTGACCTAGAAAAAGAAGTAAATTTGGAGCAACAACTTGGTTTTGTTGCTCAAGGGGAATGTCGTTGGTATGTTTGTCGACTTCACAAAGCCATTTATGGTCTCAAACAATCCCCTCGTGCATGGCTTGGGAGATTTGGTAGTGTTGTTCAACAATATAGCATTATTCGAAGTGAAGATGGCCCACTATGTTTTAAAAATGTTCCTCTCACAAATGTATCTATTTGGTTGTCTATGTTGATGATATAGTCCTTACAGGTGATGATCATGATGAAATTGCGGGACTTAAATAACATCTAGTCCATCATTTTCAAGTCAACGATTCAGGAATGTTGCAATATTTTATTGGCATTGAGGCAGCTCATTCTAAGGCATGAATTGCAATTTCCCAAAGAAAATATGCTTTGGATATCTTGGAAGAAACTGGTATGTTGGACTGCAAGCCAACTGATATTGCTATGGATCCAAATGTCAAACTCCTACTGAATCAAGAGGAATCTTATCCAGATCAAGGTATAGGAGGTTAATTGGGAAGCTGAATTATTTGTCCATGATGAGGCCATATATTTCATACGTTGTTAGTGTGGTGAGTCAATTCTTAAATTCCCCTTAAGATAGCCATTGGGATGCCTTGGTTATAATCTTGAGGTACATTAAAGGAGCTCATCGTAAAGGTTTTTTTACACACACAGGTAACTTAGATATTGTTGCTTACACAAATGTTAATTGGGCTGAATGTCCCTATGATATACGGTCCACATTTGGGTATTGTGTTTTTATTGGGGGAAATCTAATCTCATGGAAAAGTAAGAAGCAAAATTTTGTTGCCAAATCCATTGTTGAAGCTAAATATCGAGCTATGGCACTTACTACCCAGGAGCTCATACGGCTCAAACATATTCTCCAAGAGTTGTGCTTCAGTAAAATAGGCATTATGAGTCTCATTTGTGATAATCAAGCAGTCTTACATATTGCCTCTAATCCAATTTTTCATAGGCGAACTAAGCATATTGAGATTGATTGTCATTTTATTCGTGAGAAGATTGTGTTTGGCGAGATTGCTACTTAATTTGTTGGTTCTAATGATCAATTGACAAACATCTCCACAAAAGCTCTCTGAGGACCAAGAAAAACTTACATATGTGACAAGTTTGATGCCGACAATTTGTATGCTCCAACTTGAACGGAGTGTTGAGATATACATTGATTTGGTTATTTACTATTAAGATATGTTATATCTTGTATACCATTATGTTTTTATTTTTCCAAGATTTAGCCCTATGATTAAGGGATTTTTTGTACAGTTTTGACTATAAATAATATCAAGCTAAGAGCTAATCCCTCAAGTCATTCGGTACCAAAACTCTATTCTCAAAGTGAAATTTTTCACACTATATGGAGTCAGCTAGTTGGGTCAAATTATGTTGTTGATCTTAATGTTGAATATTCTTTATTTCCTTACATATATTGTTTTAACTACATCTTGAGCATCATGTATCCATCAAGATATATTTTTCTCAGAGAATTATTTCTTACCAAGAGTATTTTCAGGAACCACTTCTGACTGAAGAAGCTTTGTTTGCAAAGTCTTATTCTGCAATACACAGAAGTTGTTAGTTCTGGCACAAGGTATCATAAGAAAAATATTTAGCATTTGAATTTTTGCATGCAAAATTCCCATCAACTAAGCAAGAGAGATCGAGCACAGATGGATACATTTTACAAAGTTTAAAGGAGAAAAGACAGAAACTTCCGTATACCTCCTTTAGCAAGTTAATTTCAGACTCGGATAAACCTCTCCTGAAATATTTAGCATAAAATAAAAATCAAGGTAAGAAAGCAATATAAACACAGTTACAAAGGGTGACCAGATCGTTCATACTTACTATTTACAATTTACAATATAAAACATATCTGACTCAAAATATATGAAATAGACTAAAAAGAAGGAAAATAACAGTTATTTTCGGGCACGCTTAAAATTATAAAATGTAGATAGTGACATACACTTGGATAGCCTAAAATTGCTAAACTTATTGATTTCATTCTAGTGAAAGAAAATTTCATTAAAAGGTAATAGGAATGCAGTAGGATCAGGAATCTTCGTAGGAAGAGAAGGAAACAACAAATTAAAATCTCATATTTCTTTTGATGAGAAATGAAAAGCAACATAAGGGACAATAACATATTGTCCTAGGTTATGTGTTTGTTACTCTGCATAGCCTTAGTTTTCACTGTTTTAAATTATTTAATCTTAATCCCTTCATCAATTTAATATTTTGTTCCCAGGTTATGTTTGTTATTTACTTTCCAATTGGAATCCTATACTATCGGTGAGTCACTGCCCCACAATGCATAGGGCTGATATCAGGGGTATTCCTGGAAATAACACTGGGTGAAAACATAAGACTAATGTTCAGGGTAGTGAACAAAGGATGAAATACAACTACTGCTCAAATATTGTTATTGAAGAAATTTTGAGACTCAAGCCACCACTTGTCAATGCCACAAGAAGTCGAGGTTTAAATCAAGAAGATTGTTGTTTAGGCTATCAATGAGGAAAACATAATTGATTGGCAATGATGAAGACGAGGAGATTTGAGGAAATCAAGAAAATCACATTGATGAATGGCTTTCACGTGACTTTCGAAATATTTTTATTTTTATCCATGGACTAGGTATTAAATAGTTTTATGAATGAAAGCATAAATAAACATAATAATTTACGCATTATTTTCCATAAGAAAGTCCAAACCAAAAATAAGTGAAGTCTTGACAAGAAAGCAATGAGACTAGAGACACGATCTAGAGAAGTCAACTCTGGCGGCCTTTCTAGCAACCGGCCACACCACTACCATTGTCGCCCTTGTTCGTGTCTTCTTTCCGGTGTGCCACCATTATCAACTCTACATTTTTCCAGTTGTACCATAACCAACATTTTTCCATAGTTATATCCTAGTTTATATTGTTACAAATATGCCAACACAACTTTCACACTTCCCATTGTGATCCACTGTCCAAAACCACCACACAACGCTGCGCAAACATTCGGCAAGCACAACGGTGCTTTTCCTGTTGCCAACCGACACCGCACGCGCCATCATCAAATTCACACGTGCACTTGTCTCAGGCCACCACATTTCATTGTCGCAAACGCCCCTTTGCCATCTTATATGGGTTTTTACATCATTTGGTAATTTTTCAGCAACCTCTCATATTTCATTTCCCCCTTTTGTAGTGTATTTGTTGTTGTGAGAAGAGAGTACTTGGTTTCGAGCTCAAGGTACAATTTGCTCAAATAATCCTTTTATTCCCACCGACGATCAACTCGGTGGTAACTTTGTTCCCACATGTGAATCATATTACAGGCGCCTTTTATTCCCACTGACGATCAATATGTCAGTCAATCGGTAATTTGAACCAACAAAATTAGTTGTGATTTTTCAGGAAAGAATTGTGTCTTACAAAGTGACAGTCGATCTCTATGTTCTTTGTTCTCTCATGGAAGACCGGATTGGAAGCAATATGAAGTGCAGCTTCGTTATCACAAATTAGTTTCATTGCCTTGACATATCCTAACTTGAGTTGCTTGAGTAATTGTTTTAGCCATGTAAGTTCACAAGTCATTGCAGCCATAGCACAATACTCTTCTTCTACACTCGATTATGTTTCACTTCTTGCTCCACGGCGATATCAAATTACCTCGACTAAGGACACAATATCCAGAAGTGGATCTTCTATCTGATGTTGGCCCTGCCTAACTAGCAGCAAAGTAGCCAACAATTTGGTGTTACCTTTGTCTTCATAAAGTAATCTTTTACCTGGTGCATTCTTGACATACCTAAGAATATGAATCACAACATTTTAGTGACTATCACATGGAGCATTCAGAAATTGACTGATTACACTTACAGCAAATGTAATATCAAGGCTAGTTACTGTAAGGTAATTAAATTTGCCAACAAGTCGTCGATATTTACCAGGGTCTTGCAATGGCTCCTCCTGACTTGGTAGGAGCTTGACATTTGGATACGTAGAAGTATCATGCATGCGACAATCAAGCATGCATGATTCTTCAAGTATATCAAGAACATATTTAGATGAGTAATTGATATATCTGTCTTAGACTGAGCAACCACAACCCCCAAAAAATATTTAAGTGGCCCCAAATCTTTAGTCTAAAAGTTGGGACAAATTTGTTTGAGCTAATGAATGGCAACTTGATCATTACCTATGATGATGATGTCATCAACATAGACAAGCAGGTAGATCGAATAGGTTGATGAAGAATGCAAGAAGAAGACAGAGTAATCAACTTCATATCTAGTGATACAATATACAGAGTAATCAACAGTTGAACATGTAATAGGTGTTGTAGGTGCTAAAAAGTAATATAGGCCTTGAGACTCATGCCCTACTCCAATCGTCATCCCAATACTCTGATCCTACACAAGAACACAACCATTAACAAATGTAACAGAGTAAGGTAGGGTATGAGTGAGTGTACTAATGGATATTAAGTTAAATGGGAGTACTCCAACCATTAACACAGGTCCAAGTGAAGAAGATTGTGTAACAAAGGCAATGGGAGTACTGGTACCGGCCTGAGTAACAGAGGCAACATGTGGTAGTTTGCATTTGCATCTTCAGCTTGACATACTCATTATAGTATGTGGTAGAAAGAATGACTTGAACACTGGTGTCAGAGGCCTCAATTTGATCAACGTTGACAACTTTGGGTTGCAGTTGATTAGCTTTGGTGCGTCATTGTGCTTCAACATGACCAAAACGGTTGAAATATTTGCAACGAGATCGAGCCCGATTATTTCCATGCCATCCTCCTCTACCACCTTGTTGATAAGAATTAGAGACAAGTGCAGCAGAGTCAACTAGCATATTGAGAGAAGCAGGGGCTGGAGCATGAGTTGAAGGGGCCGAAAGGCGCAGCAATTGTTCGCAACCAGTTTCATATGAGGGAATATTAGCACTGGTGAAAATTTGGTTGCAAACTAAGTCAGGGTCTGGTGTAAGACCTGCAAGGGCCAAAACCATAAAGAACATTTCACGTTGTTCAGCATGTGTTTTGGCACTAGTAGTGAAGGGCATAAGTGCATCAAAATCAGCAATCAAACTATCAAGTTTACCTATATAGCTTTGCATATCCATTTCTAGTTTCTTCATAGAAATAAGATTAGAGACAATAGTGTATAAACAATTAACGTCATTGAAATATGCCTTTTTTGCCTTTGCCCAAACATTATAACATGTCTTAAAACAAACAAAATTGAGATTGAAGTTTGACATCAAAGGAAAACCAAAGAACACTACATAGAGAGGCATCAATTTGTTTCCAATTGTCTTGATCCTTGGCGTCGATATCCTTGGATTGTTTGAGCAAATGGTCTTTACAACCTTGTCCTTGAAATTGAAGTTCAACAAGGGATCAGTGGAAGCATAGTGAAACTAAAAACGAAAAAGGAGGCAGCAATACATCCGCTGTCGAACATGACGATCTATGTCAGGCGAGAGGAAAAGTTGATGAAAAATCACAATAAGTTGTAAATGGCCTCAGAATGTGCCTTAAGACCTCAAGCGATGGCCGGCATTGAAAAAGCGGTGGACGGAGAGTGTGTCACGCGCTATCCTGCGTGATGTTGGTGGAGGCGTATGGGGATCGCGCGCAGATGAAAATGCAGCGCTTGGAGGCGCGTGCAGCAGAGTTTTGCAACACGAAAACGCCATCGTGCTCACCGGAAAATTATGTGGCGATCAGTGGTGGTTTTAGGTGGTGGGTCGCACTGGAACAGTACACGCACAGCTGAAACAGTACGCAGAATTTTGAGAAGAAAAAAATTATGCCACAATTGGAAAAAGAAGAGCAGCCCAAGGATGAACCACTGTTGATACCATGTAAAGATATGATTATGTTTCTTGTGTATCTCAAACAAGACCACACATTCTATTTATAACGAGGCTACAATAATTACATTCAAAGTCTAGGTACATGTATTGACTAGGAATACTAACAATGAACCTAGGAAGATGTACAATCAAGGAGTAATAAAACCATACTTTGAATTCTAACATAGGCCTACTACTACCACTACAGCAGCCATAGTTGTGCAACATATAAACCATTCTAAAATTGTTGTGGCGGGGCCTTGGCAGCCATGACGGATGCAGTGGCATGGCAGAAAAAAGCAAAAAAACCCTAAAAAATATGAAGAAAACATGGGTTGGGTCGTACAACCCGAACCAAACCAGCCCAAATGTGTTTAAAAATAAGGCCCAACTGAGTTTTAGAACCCTAAAACGTTTTACTGTTTAGGTCAACGGTAAAAATGAGGCACTTACTTTTATTTATATTTTTTTTACTTTTCCCTCAACTCTCTTCTCTTCTCCTACCACGATAACCCTATGTTTACTTAACTTCACCTCCGGCAGCCACCACCGTGCGACCACCATTTTATCCTGGAATCTCTCTGCTCTCTACCCCTTATTCTTTTCTTCTACTGCGTGTGCACAACTGCATGTGCGACTGCGACCCAACAGTGTGTGCTGCTGCAACCACCACCATCATCATCCAACTGCCTATGCAACTGCAACGCGCCCACCCAGATCTCTGCTCTCTGCTGAGGGACGCGCAACCAGCTCTCTTTTCTATTTTCTTATTCTGATTAGTGTTATGTTCCGTCTTTTTTCTTCATTTTTTTCTATTTTCTTCTTCTATATTTCTGTTTAAACTTCTGTTTCTGTTGTTTAAATTATTTTAAATCTGTTTTTAATTGTTTATAGACATCCAGTTTTTAATTCTGTGTTTTATTTGGTGTTTTTGTTTTTTGCTCTGCTGTTTTATGTGTATATATATAAAAAAAGAAGAATTTTAATTTGTCCGTCATGCTTCCGCCATTTGCCGTTACGCCATCCACCATATGTTTATGGCAGATTTTTGGCTCACCGCCAAGAGGAACCGCCATCAACACCAATGGGCACAATGCAGCAAGGAAGATTGTGTTGCTAACCTCTATATTGTGCTATTAGCAATCACAATAAAGAAAAAGATAATATGGCAATTAAAACTAAGTATTACTATGCAACAAATATTAATCATGTAAAAAAGATGGCATTCTTGTAGTTTATAGTAAATGAAAACATTTTACAAGAATACTCACCGATACCCATATTTAGGCCTCCTCTCATCACGCTTGGGATTTAAAATAAAAATATTATATGCATTTTCAAGTTGAAGGTATTCAACAAGGCTAGCCAAGAGACCATCTATCATTTGCACATCTACTTGCCAATCACCACTGTCATTATCGCTGCAAAAAGGAATTTGAAAGAAGAGAAACCAAAACAACCCATATTATGTTTCCAAACATGTAGAGAAAAAAATACACAAAGAATCATTTTAACAGGAACCCATTTGCAAGCTTTGGACACCCTATTTATAACACCATTTTCACTTGGTCAAAGTCTAAAAAATCTAAGCCATTGGACGGAGTCCATTTACATATGTTGAGCAACATTTACAGTAGTTTGATTAGTTAAATTGCCCGTACACTCGGTGGGTTGCATTGTTTAGAGATATCAACTATCAAGTTTGATGCATGGTTACTGTACTTGTTCCCCAGGGGGTTTAGGTTGGGGTACAATAATGGGAATGCAGAATGTCACTTGACAAATAGGGTAAGTTTGGTGTAATCTAGACTTTGTTCTCATATTCTAACTTGTTAATTGAATCATTAAACTTATATGTTATTCATATTTTCTGTATACTAGCTACTTGTCAGGCATAGAGGAGAGAAAGAAATTATTGGAAACAGCAGGCTTAAAAGAAAAGTATACAGAATAACGAACATAACAGAAGGACAGGTGGCATAGGGTGATGGGAGGAAGGGTTCTCCTTTCATTTTTCAAATTCCATCTCCTTGTAATAAGCTTTGCTCTAACCACTGTCATAGTCTATATTTTCCTAAAGCTCCTGGTGTATGTACTGTAACAGAGTCTTCTCACCTCTGATCATAGTGCATTTTCATAAAAAATACATATCAATTTCCTTATATCAGTTTCGGGTGCTAACAAGTTCTGAATCTGTGCTTATGCACTTTAGTTTTCATAACGGGAATAGAAAAAAGATGTAATAAAATGTTGGCGTAAATGTACAAAGAAAACTTAAAACGATTCTTCTATTAAGTAATAACTAATCTAAACATAATTTACCCACTGCCAATTGGATCATCCTTGCGACCAAACACTTTTATGGCTTGCTCAAATATGGAAGTAACCTTCTCTCCCATTTCAATAGCATGGACAGAAAAGCTGCACCAGAATATTCACTGTCATAGTACGAAATGATAATACATATTTTCTCACTAAAGGGAAATTCAAAGAATAAAAAAACAAAGAAGAATTCTATACAGATTTACTTTGGAGAAGTGACATCATATCCTTCAACCAAGATGGTCCAAAAAATGAAATAGAGAAGCATGTCAATTATCTGATTTTGCTTATTTTGGTTGATCAAGAAGAAATTTCATTCTTCTAATAAAAAATAAATAAAAGGTAAACTACTGAAAGTAAAGACCGAAAGACAAGCACACAATCAAAATTGACTACCAATGAGACAATTAGACAAATGAGAAGGTTTGGTTATAAAATGAATCAAGATCATAAGACAACGAACAAAGCTAATTGAAGGGTCTGCTGCTTTTTTTCTCAGAAAGAAGGTAGCAAACTAGCACACACTGGGGGTTTTATAAAATATGTGGCACCCATCTTACTCCATTCATACTTTTCCATCCCTCAATTAAGTACAAAGGTTTTATGAAGTAAACTCTTCAAGTTTGATGACAAATCAGGCTGGGTTTTTCCACATACTCCTGTATCTGTGAAAACCCCCTATTGCTTTGAAACTTAGATAAATGTAAGAAAAAGATTGTGATAAAAAAATGATAACAAACTCTATTTTTGAAAGAAAAAGCAGATTAAAAGAAAATGAAAGAATTACTTATATTTTATTTCTGGGTTTAACCGATAAGTCTTACTTGTAATTTATGTGACTGGCAACAGGAACAGGGTGCCATTGCATTTTATCTACACTTGTTTTGTAAAATGCAGTTAGAACTTCTTCATGTCGAATTCGTGTATGTTCAAAGATGTGGTCAATTTTTGTAAACCAACGCTCAATTTCTTCAGGAAGAAGCTTGAATTCTGTGGGACATAAAAAGCACAATGGAATCCACACTAATTTTAAAATGAAATAACCAAGGAAAAGACGGGTTAGTCTCCCAACTATGTACCTTGGTTGCCCTTCCCTTCAAATCCTATAAAAATGAAGTTGATGGGAACAGGAAGGTAGATGGAATCAATTTCCTGCAACTTTAGATAGTTCGCAATGTTACCTGAAATACAATAAATTAGAAAATAATAGGTACTCGGTTTTCAAAATGAACTGCAGAAGTTTTAGCCAATTCATGCTCTGGTACTGCTAAAATTATTGCAAACGGCGAAAGGGGAAAATAACTACTTATACATTAGAAAATACTGCGGGAAAAATCATGAATGTAACCAACATTCACAGTTCTGAATAGTCTAAATAAAAGATACTAAGTAACTGAATAGCATAGAAGCAACTGACTAGAACAGTCAAAATTAACACAAATCATAGGAGAATAAACCTTTGAAATGAATAAAGTTCATTTGTGTTGATTCCATCAATCAATTATTTCAATCCACGTGATATGAAACAGGTAAGGAATTAAGGGAGGGGAAGAAGGAATTAAGGGAGAAAAATAAGGGGGGGAAACTCCAACTAGGTAGGATAGTTACTGATTTAGAGAAATCTCCATATACCTACATGTTTTTCCTCTACATTAAATCATTCAATAAAAATATAATTAGGCCTCACCTTTGTTTGTTTCTAACAATTTTACATTTCTTTTCACTGGACTCCTATCAATACTACAAATAATTTTTTTATCAAGTGTATGATAGTATCCAGCGAATGACAATGAAAACTCCAACTATTTAAGCTTCCTATAAATTTCTACGTAAGGATGCACCAAATTAAATGAGGCTGACAACACAAGTTAACTTCCAACAGCAAGGAACATTTTACATGGCATGAACTTCAACTTATTTTGGAGAAGAAAAATACTTATCACATGGAAGAAATATTTAAAAATATAGGAAGGTAAATGAATAAGCAAAAATAGTATAAAATCAAACAAGCAAAGTTAAGTTGAGAAGAACGTTGACATAATGCATGTATACCTGAATTGGTGTAATTAAATGCGCTTACTTTTCCATGGCTGGAAAACTTCAATTCATCATAATCTGAACAACCAACATACCAAGAAAATCAAAAGAAACCCATATTAGAGAATGAAAAATTGATCTTTCTATCCAATGAAACATTCTTTCTATCCAATGAACATGGTGTGCACACATACCATTATGTATAACATCCTCACTCCAAAATCGACTCTTTCCCTTGAGGTTAAATAGTGAGAACACAGATGATATGCCACTTTTGTGAGTTTCAACAGGAGATCCAAGTGAACTAGCGGTTAAGAACTGAGGGAAAAGAAAAAAAGCATCAAAGTAATGAATGTCTTAAATTACAAAAAAGAAAAACATAGCAATCACAAAGGAAAAAAATGGAAGAATCAACATCAAGAAGGATCCTAGGTAGTTAATCCTAGATAGTGGTGCGTCACGGCCAACCCCAAAAGTGGGATAGCGCATTCTGAGATAGGCGGGATAACTGCTATTTTTTGGACAAATTATATGAATAATACTATATAAACCTATATTTAATGCAAAATTAACAAATGACTCAAACACTGAAACATTCATAATTAGCAATAGAAATCCAAGAGCCTCACTCTTAGTCAAAACATACATTGAGATATAAAAAATAAAAATAAAAAAGTCAAGGAAATGAAGATTGCATATTGACGACTTTAACACATAGAGTAATAAAACAATTAAATATTAAAACTCAAATGCATGTTCTAACATAGGAATCAAATATAAGCAGCATCTTGATTAGCATATTCTCCTTCCTCTTCTTTTTGGGTGAAAGTAGAAACAACAAAACAAAGAAGGAAGAAATAATAGCAAGCTCTCGCTGGGAAACGTTGGGATTAACTACGTTGGGATAGCGGGATCTTGTTTCACATTGTTGCGGACCACGTCATCACGGTCAGACACCAAGATAACAGGATCTGGCCGGGGAATGATGGGATTAACTAGGATGTAATATATCACAAGTAAAGGCACCAATAGGAAACAAATACATAACTAATAAACTCATAAAATCCAGAAGAAATATATCATATCATATATCATTAAAATAAAAATAAATGTGAGTTTATGCTTAAGCAAGTTTAAATTGTTTTATAACAGTTTCTAATTTATATAGTTCACTTTCCCATTTTAAGCACCATATCACTTAGGTCTGTGACCTCTTGATAAAGGATATTACAATGAGAAAAACTTGACGTGTAAGGTTTAAGGTTTACTACAGTCAAAATACCATATAGAAATAAATTGGATAGCCTTATTTCCTATTGAAAATATGCAATTATTGCCATAGGCATATATTATGTAGTTTTAAGCAATATTTTGTATTAGGTCCATTAATCAAGCCCGCTTACAGCGCAGTCTATATATTCATATTAGTGTTTGTACTCTTTACACAATTGAATAAAGAGAATCACATTTCTCGTATCAAAACAAAAACACAATTTTTTTTATTAGAAGCATATTAAGTTAATGCCAGATCGACATGGGGCAACAATGAATTGTAGGTTGCAGGTCGGGTGTTACACAGAATATAGCAGATGCCTAAAACCCGGGACAGTACATGATTAAGAATCGAATTACAACTAAACGAAACAGAGGATATGGCTAAGAGAAACTTCAAAATACCGATTGGAGCTAATTAATGCATTTTGCAAAGAGATGCTTCAATGTATCAGGGAAACAAGGAACATGGATCACCGAGACACCCATTAATCAGATCAAAAGGCAATATAAGAATTAAGACATGGATTTAAATCCCAAATGCTTATAGGAAACCCTAGGGAACTCCCTAGTCTCCTCTACTATGACTCCTTCATATCACCATTTCACCTTTACATCCCGTTAAAAATAATTTTCAGTATAAATTAAGGGAATCAAAACTACAAATTAAAAAAGAAAATACCAGAATGAAAATAACAATAATAGCAGTCAACTATTGGTTGAATTAATGCTTCATATCAATGATAAACAAAAAAAAGTTATTATTACCAGAAGAGTAGAGGTGGCGAGTAGGAGCTTCCATGGTAGACACTGACATTTAAGTCTGAATTTGCCAAGAACCATTGCACCGTACTTTCGTTCTTTCGTAAGCTATAAAAACCGTACGTATTTTATATATATATACGAGGCAGAAATGATCGCCCCTTCTCTTTTTTTATTATTTTACCAAACAGATACGAATGTCCTAGTAGTATATAAACTGTATCGATGGACTACTAAACAACCCGGATTAACGAGACAATGGGCCGAAACTTTGAACAGCCGAACACGCTTTACAAGTAAATTTTGGAGCTGCTTCTAGCACCCCCACTTTCTAAAAAATCACACTTTTCTTAAAGAAATTAAGACTCTTTTTAGAGAAAGATAGACAAGTGAGATCTTGTTATTTGTACATTCCCAAGAATTTTCAATTAAGTGGCTAATTTATATAAGTTCGATATTATTTTTTTAAGAGATTTTTAAAAATATGAATATATAAAAATTGTGAACATGTTTGAAAAACTATAAAAAATATCAAATGAAGATTGTAAAATATAATTATATAATTATATAATTTTTTTATTATTTATCGAATATTTTAAACTAAAGTAAAATAGATAAAAGTTTAAACATTATTGTAAGATATAAAATTAATTAAATGTGCAGTCTCATTGTTGGTGATATCTTGTTAGGTATGTACATAATTACGATTTTTAATGAATTTCTTGAGTTGATAATGAATTTTTTGAGATGGTGAGCGGCGCGACAAATATGATTGAAGGTGGCGAGTTGATAATGAATTTTTAAAATTTTATTCAAAGATAATGATATTTTTTTGAATATTTTTAAAACGATATTATTATTTATAATTTAAAATATAAAATGAAAATTTTATTTAAAATTAAATAAATGTAAAAAAGAAGAAGAAAAAAAATTAAATCATTATCTAAAATAAAATTAAAAAATTACAAGAAATATTTTGTTTTTTTATACATATGTCAACAATATTTGATGCATTATCCACGTTTTTCCTCTTTGGAGACACAAATGGACTCAGTTTGGAAAATATAGTGGAAAGTGGAAATAGTAGCACGGAAATAAATAAACAAATTATTATATTAATTTATATATATTAATTTTTATAACTTTTATTGATATTAACTTTAAATATATAAATTAATTTTTATCGTCAATTTAATTTTATGTAATAAAAATAAATAATATACAATAAATAAAAAATCTAATAGTAAATTAAGAATCTTTAATTATTTTTTGAACTGTCAATGTTAATGATCAATGCTCGAAAATTACTCTTTAACTTTAATGTCTTATTTTTTAATTCTCCAAATAATATTTTTTCCTTCCATAACTTATTATCATAGTTGTAACTTTAAACAAAAAATAATAATTATCATTGAAAAATTAAATAATTAGATTAGATGAAATATGAATTTTTAAAATAATGGACATGAACATATATAAATTAAGTAAATTAGTAATTATAAAGATGAGTAAGTAACTTAATAATAAATTTTTATTTTTATTATTCATCATAGTATGTTACTTATATGAAATAGATGACATTTAACAATTCATATAAATTTTGTTGTATAAAAAAAAATGTAATACACATAAAAATTATTATTATCTTTTATGAATCTTTCTTAAATCTTTCAGGAATCCTTTAAAATTGTTGATTTTAGCAATTGTAATTTTCATGAATCATTTAAATTCCTTTAAATTTGCATAATATTTATTAATAAATTTACAATATAAAATATATAGTATATTAGTAAAATTAAAATGTAACCATTAAAAAAAAATGTTTGAAAAACCATTACTTTAAAAAAGTGTCAAATTAATATATAATGGATTTGCTAAAATAGTGTTTGAAAAATTCATAAATAAATTTTATATATACTTAAACAAATTATTATTTTTTTTTGTTCAATAGTTTGTTTGCTTCCATGTGGCAAAAGAAAAGCTTGTGCTTGTGTGTGGTAGATTGAGCAACCGTTTATTAGAGAATTTAAAATCGAAGTTATTAAGACAATCCTTATAAATAAACGTTGGAGGATATATCGAAACGTATTTGAGACAAAATCTAAAAATATATAAGAAACTAGATACATCTATTTTTTATTTCTTTCAGAAATAATTTTTTTAATTAAATTTATATTTCTTTAGAAATAAAATAAAATAATAATGACATATTGCAATAAATTTATCAATCAAGTTTCAACATTTTGACTTTCTGATAATGAAATGAATGAGTAAAGTGTGACTAAACTATTTTTTAACCCTCGTTTGCAAATTAAATTTGAATTTAATTAGTGTCCTATTGTTTTGTGCTCCAGAATTGGACGCAATATCGAGAGAACGAATATTTGCTCTTAAAAATATCAAACACAAATTTCTTAAATTAATAACATAAAAAATAAATGTGTCTAATTTTTTAAAACTTGAATTTATAAAGAAAATAATTAAACTTTTTCATACATCAATACCATTTTCCATCCCATAAATTCACATATTAGTAAACTCTAACAACCAAATTTCATGAATTCTATTTTAGAGAAATTGACAAAATCGGCGTCGAAAAAAATAGAAGATTATTAAGGAGAGACAATTAACAAATCACGCCGAATTAAGAAGAGAAATATGAAGTCACTTTAAGAATTTATAAAATAAATTAAATTTTTTAATTAAATTAATGTGAAGCAGTGGTTGCTAATCATTACTTTCAATGACAAAAAATTGTCAAATTATAATTGATTTGTATTTTATTTTTAATTCATTCTTCTTATTTTTTTTAATTTGTCCATTAAGAGCATTTCCAACGGTAGCTTCGTCTACCGGCGTGTAGTTCCGTAAAATTCAATTTTTGGTGAGTTCACTGTTGGTCTTTTATTTTTTTATTTATTAATTTACGAATAATAATAAATGAATGATTTGTTAGTGGTGGATCTTATTCAATAAACACGGTGGAGATGCTCTAAATTCTCAATCAACAAATGCATCACGTCAAATCGTGATGTAATGAAAGTTTTATTTTTTTTTTAAAGAAAATCTGCTTTATCTAAAAAGAAAATTTACAAATGAGGTGGTTATTTTTACTAACCATTTCAAGAGACACCGTGGTGTAATTGATTGTATTCTATGTTTAATTTATTTTTCTTATTTTTTAATTGATTTCAAATGAGGTGGTTATTTTTTTTATTGTTTAATTAATTTCTCAACTAAACCATCACGTCAAATCATGATGTAATGGATGTTTTATTTTATTTTAAATAAAAAAAAATCTGCACTTATTTCTATTAATAGAAACTTCATATTTGTCTAATCCTCTATTTAGTTGACATGTGTCAAATTTGCGAAAATATCATGTTTGCTTTATTATATTGTATAGATTAGTAATGGTAAAGATGAGTAAGTAACTTAATAATATATTTTTATTATTCAACATAGTGTATTATTTATATAAAATACATGACATTTACCGATTCATATAAATTTTGTTGTATAAAAAAAATACAATACACATAAAAACTATGATTTTCTTTTATGAATCTTTCATGAATCCTTTAAAATGGTTGATTTTGACTACTGTAGTTTTCATGAATGGTTCGAATTCTTTTGAATTTGCATCATATTCTATAATAAATTTAGAATATAAAATATATAGTACATTAGTAAAATTAAAATGTAACCCATTAAAAAAATTAATGTTTGAAAAATCATTACTTTAAAAAAGTGTCAAATTGATATATAATGAATTTCCTAAAACAGTGTTTGAAAAATTTATAAATAAATTTAATCATGATTAGGACAATCATTACAAATAAATGTTGGAGGATGTATATAGTCGAGACAAAATTTAGAAACAAAAAAAAAAAAAATAGGGACATCTTTTTTTTTATGTTTGTTAGACATATACTTTTTAATTAAATTTATGTTCCTTTAAAAATAAAATAAAATAATTTACCAATCAAGTAATTCATGTCAACACTTTTTATTTCTCATAACGAAATGAACGAGTAAACTGTGACCATACTGATGTCTAACCATCATTTGCAAATTTAATTTGAAGTTAATTGGTGTCTCATTGTTCTATATGCTCCCGAATTGGATGCAACATCAAAGAGAACGAAAATTTACTCTTAAAAATATCAAACACAAATTTGTTAAACTAATAATATAATAAATAAGTTTTGTATAATTTTTTAAAATTTGAATTTATAAAGGAAATAATTAAACTTTATCATCTATCAATACGATTTTTGATGGCATAAAATCAAATTCGCATATTCGCACAACTCTAACAACCAACTACCATTTACTTCTACTTTGTAGAAATTGACAAAATCTTTTTTTTTTCCATATATCGATAAACACAAAAATGAATAAAGAATTTTTTATAAAGAAAAAATTAAAAGGAAATTGTGTAGAAATGAGATAGTATGAATGATAGCTAGAAGGGAGTCATAAAAAAAAAGGAGATTATTGAGGAGAGACGATTAATAGATGACTCCAAATTAAAAAGAGAAATCTAGGCACTATGAGAATTCATAAATAAATTACTACCTTAAAAAGTGTCAAATTGATATATAATGGATTTTTTTATAATAGTGTTTGAAAAATTCATAAATAAATTTTATATATAGCTAAATAAATTATTATTTTTCTCTCCAATAGTTTTTTCGCATCCATGTGGTAAAAGAAAAGTTTGTGCTCGTGTTGGTGGTAGATTCAACGACCATTTATTAGACTCGGAGTGATTAGGACAATCTAAATGTTGGACGATATATAGAAACGTAGTTGAGACAAAATTTAGGAACATAAACAATAAAAAAAAAAAAACAAAATAGAGACATTAATAATGACATATTGAATTAAATTTACCAATCAAGTAATTCATGTCAGCATTTTGAATTTCTGATAATGAAATGAATGAGTAAAATGTGACCAAATTGGTTTTTAAAATCGTTTGCAAAGTCAAATTGAATTTAATTGGTGTCCAATTGTTCTATATGCTCCAGAATTAAACACAATTTCAAGAGAACAAAAGTTTACTCCTAAATTTGTTAAATTAATAACATAAGAAATAAGTTTGTATATAATTTTTTAAAACTGGAATTTCCAAAGGAAATAATTAAAACTTATAATCCACCAATACCATTTTCTATCGTATAAGTTCACATATTCGCACAACTCTAACAACCAAATACCATTACTTTTATTTTAGAGAAATTGACAAAATCGGCGTAGAAAAAATAAAAGATTTTTTAGGAGAAACGATTAATGTACGACGATTTTTGAGGAGAAATTTGAAGGCACTATAAAAATTCATAAAATAAATTAAATTTTTTAATTAAATTAATGTGAAGTGGTGGTTGCTAAATTAGTGTTTAAAAAACCGTTATTTTCAATGACAAAAAACTATCAATCGTGTTGTAATTGATTGTATTTTATTTTTAATTCATTCTTCTTAGTTTTTTTTTATTTGTCCACTAAATTCTCAATCAACGGATGCACCACGTCAAATCGTGATGTAATGAAAGTTTTATTTTATTTTTTTAAAAAAATATGTTTTTTCTTAACACAAAAGTTGCAAATGAGGTGATTATTATATTAACCATTACTTTCAAAAGACAATATAGTGTAATTGATTATATATTATGTTTAATTCATTTTTTTTATTTTTTAATTGATGAATACATTCTCAACGAACCTATCATGTCAAATCGTGATGTAATAGAAGTTTTATTAAAATATATGTACTTATTTCTATTAATGGAAACTTCATATTTGTCTAACCTTTTATTTAGTTGACATATGTCAAACTTGTCAAAGTATCATGTTTCCTTTATTATATTGTAAAGATTAGTAATCGTATAGATGAGTAAGTAACTTAATAATAAATTATTATTATTTTTATTATTCATTCTATTATGTTACTTATATGAAATACATGATATTTACCAATTCATATAAATTTTGTTGTATAAAAAAAAATACAATAAACATAAAAATTATTATTATCTTTTATGAATCTTTCGTGGATATTTCATGAATCCTTTAAAATTGTTGATTTTGGCAATTGTAGTTTTCATTAATTCTTTGAATTTGCATGATATTAAATAATAAATTTAGAATATAAAGTGTATATTACATTAATAAAATTAAAATAGTGTTTTAAAAATTCAAATTGATATTTAATGGATTTGCTAAAATAGTGTTTTAAAAATTCATAAATAAATTTTATATTTACCTAAATAATTTATTATTTTTCTCTTCAATAGTTTGTTTGCATCCATGTGGTAAAAGAAAAGCTTCTTCTCGTGTTCGTGTAGATTCAATGACCATTTGTTAGAGAATTTAGAATTTTAGTGATTAGGACAATCCTAACAAATAAATGTTTGAAGATATATAGAAACGTAGTTGAGACAAAATTAAGAAACATAAACAATCAAAAAATATATAACAAAATAGAGACATCTATTTTTTTTTTAATTTCTTTCAGACATAAATTTTCTAATTAATTATATGTTCCTTTAGAAATAAAATAAAATAATAATGACATATTGAAATAAACTTACCAGTCAAGTAATTTATGACAACATTTTGAATTGCTGATAATGAAATGAATAAATAAACTCTGACCAACTTGGTTTCTAACCCTCGTTTGCAAATTCAATTTGAATTTAATTGGTGTCCGATTGTTCTATATGCTCAAGAATTAGACACAACATCCAGAGAACAAAAGTTTGCTCCTAAAAATATCAAACACAAATTTGTTAAATTAATAACATGAGAAATAAGTTTGTGTATAATTTATTAAAACTTGAATTTCTACAGTAAATAATTAAACCTTATCGTCCATCAATACCATCTTCTATAGCATAAATTCGCATATTCTCACAACTCTAACAATCAAATTCCATGACTTCTACTTTGGAGAAAATGACAAAATCGACGTTGAAAAAATAGGAGATTATTGACGATAGATAATTAACAGATGATGCCAAATTAAGAAGAGAAATCCGAAGGCACTATAAGAATTCATAAAATAAAATAAATTTTTTAATTAAATTAATGTGAAGATGTGGTTGTTAAATTAGTGTTTAAAAAACCGTTAATTTCAATGACAAAAAAATGTCAATCATGTTGTAATTGATTGTATTTTATTTTTAATTAATTCTACTTTTTTTTTTCCACTAAATTTTCAATCAATGGATGCATCACGTCAAATCATGATGTAATGAAAGTTTTATTTAAAAAAAAAAAAGAAGAAGAAAATATGCTCTTTCTTAACAGATAATTTACAAATGAGTTGGTTATTTCTATTAACCATTACTTTCAAAAGACAACGTGGTGTAATTGATTGTATTTTATTTTTAATTTATTTTTCTTAATTTTTAATTGACCACTACATTCTCAATGAAACCATCATGTGAAATCGTGATGTAATGGGAAATTTTATTTTTTAAGAAAAATCTGCACTTATTTTTATTAATAGAAACATCATATTTGTCTCACTCTCTATTTAGTTGACATGTGCTAAACTTGCCAAAGTATCATATTTGCTTTAATATATTGTATAGATTAATAATGGTAAAGATGAATAAGTAACTTAATAATTTTTTTTTATTCAATTACTTATATGAAATACATGACATTTAACAATTCTTATAAATTTTGTTGTATAAAAAAAAATACAATACACATAAAAACTATGATTATCTTTTATGAATCTTTCATGAATCCATTAAAATTGTTAATTTTGGCAAATTTAGTTTTCATGAAGTATTTGAATTCCTTTGAATTTGAATGATATTTAATAACAAATTTAGTATATAAAATATATATTACATTAGTAAAATTAAAATGTAACTACTAAAAAAAATGTTCGAAAAAACCATTACGTTAAAAAAGTGTCAAATTGATATATATGGATTTGCTAAAATAGTGTTTGAAAATTTATAAATAAATTTTATATTTATCAAAATAAATTATTATTTTTCTCTTCAATAGTTTGTTTGCATCCACTTGTAAAAGAAAAGTTGGTGCTAGTGTTCATGACAGACTGTGCAACCATTTGAGAATTTAAAATCGGAGTGATTAGAACAATCTTTACAAGTAAATGTTGGAGAATATATACAAATGTAATTGAGACAAAATTTAAAAACATAAACAATCAAAAAAAATATTTAACAAAATTGAGACATCTACCTTTTTTTATTTCTTTCAGATATAAATTTTTTAATTAAATTTATGCTCATTTAGAAATAAAATAAAATAATAATAACATATTGAAATAAATTTACCAAGTAATTCATGTCAACCTTTTGAATTTCTGATAATGGAATGAAAGAGTAAACTGTGACCAAACTGGTTTCTAACCCTCATGTGCAAATTCAATTTGAATTTAATTGGTATTCGATTGATCTATATGCTCCTGAATTAGACACAACATAGAGAGAACGAAAGTTTGCTCATAAAAATTCGCATATTCGCACTCTAACAACCAAATTTCATGACTTCTACCTTAGAGAAATTGACAAAATATGGTATTTTTTCATACATCGATCAAAACAAAAATGAATAAGGAATTTTTTGTAAAGGAAAAATTAAAAGTGAATTGTGTAGATATAAGATAATATGAATGAAATTTATAAGGGAGACGTAAAAAAAAAACAAGAGATTAGTGAGAAGAGAGGATTAACAAATGACCCCAAAATAAGAAGAGAATTTTAAAGGCATTATAAGAATTCATAAAATAAATTAAATTTTTTAATTAAATTAATTTGAAGCTAAAATAGTGTTTAAAAAACCGTAACTTTCAACAACAAAAAGCTGTCAATTCGTGATGTAATGAAAGTTTTATTTTGTTTTTCTTCAAAGAAATTTTACTTTTTTTTTTTAACAGAAAATTTACAAATGAAGTAGTTATCTCTATTAACCATTACTTTTAAAAGACAATATCTTGTAATTGATTGTATTTTATTTTTAAATCATTTTTCTTATTTTATAATTGACCACTACATTCTCAATGAACCCATCATGTTAAATTGTAATGTAATCGAAGTTTTATTTTTTTTTTCTTAAAAAAAAATATGCACTATTTTCCTAACCCTCTATTTAGTTGACATGTGTCAAGCTTGCCATAGTATCATGTTTGCTTTATTATATTATAAAAAATAGTAATTGTAAAGATGAGTAAGCAACTTGATAATAAATTAAATTTTTATTTTTATTATACAACATAGTATTTACTTATATGTAATACATGATATTTAACAATTCATATAAATTTTATTGTATAAAAAAAAAATACAATATACATAAAAATTATGATTATTTTTTATGAATCTTTCGTGAATCCTTTAAACTTGTTGATTTTGGCAACTGTAGTTTTCATAAGTAATTTGAATTCCTTTGAATTTGAATAATATTTAATAATAAATTTAGAATATAAAATATATAGTACATTAGTAAAATTAAAATGTAACTGTTAAAAAAAATGTTTGAAAAACCATTAGTTTAAAAAAAGTGTCAAATTAATATATAATGGATTTGTTAAAATAGTGTTTAAAAAGTTCATAAATAAATTTTATATTTACCTAAATAAATTATTATTTTTCTCTACAATAGTTTGTTTGCATCCATGTGGTAAAAGAAAAACTCGTGCTCTTGTTCGTGGTAGATTTTAACAAATAAAGTTTGAAGGATATATAGAAATGTAGTTGAGTCAAATTTTAGAATCATAAACAATAAAAAAAAAATATTACAAAATAGAGATATCTATTTTTTTTTATTTTTTTTAAGACGCAAGAGTTCATGTAAAGAAATAAAAATATGGGGTTTACTCTTCAAAACA
>JBBPBS010000693.1:50449-133577 GCA_037974835.1 Cicer judaicum
TTTCAAAATAACTATAAGTTAATTCTAATAAAATTGAATTAACATACATTGAACAAATTGTCATTAATAAAAATTAAAAATACGATCATAAATAAAATAAATTGTTATTAATAAAATTACACATTTAATAAATTTTATCTAATAATTATGTATAAAATATTCAAACAAATATCCTTCGCTTTAGTTCAAATTTATTATAATAGATAAAAGAGAAAATTTTGTAGCCAAATTTTCGATGCTTTTATCTCTCTCTCATTAAATTCAAGTTGACATTTTTTAAGCTACATATAGAAGTTGACTTATTTTGTTGAAGATTTATATAAATTTAGTAATTATATAAAAACTTGTAATCATGAGGGTTATGTTTTTATGGCTGTATCGGTGGTATTCACTATTTAGGTTTCATTGAACTTAGTGTGATACAACTTTACTAGCTTTGTCTATAAAAATATGCTACTATTTTTTTTATCTCAACTCTCTAATTTAAAACTAGAGTTCATTAATCTGATTTACTATTTACTTTTTTGTATAAAGAAATATATTTTGAGAAATATTATATACATTGTGATGTAATAATCACCAAAAAAATAAAAAAGGAAGGGACATTTGATGTCGGAACGTGGCGTAACAATAGCCATGCCCATGAGTGCGTTGTGTTCCAATCTATGGAGTGGATAATAGCATAAGTTTGAATGTGGAAATGTGGGTTTGGTTGGGAAAGTGAAAAATGTTTGTTCTTAGTATTCTTGATGAGCTCGTCAGTTGTATTAAGCAACAATTTCATGTTATTTAAACACAAGAAGAACCCACCAATCGTTGAGTTGGGGAAAAAAAGAATTCGGCGGCGGCTCAGTGGGTTCATTTCAAAAGCGGAAAAGCATAATAATAATAATAATATTAATAATAATAATAATTCAAGGAAAAGCAGTTGGTGGCACAAATTTTTTTCGGAGGAGGATGGGAATTGGCTTGGTTTGAAGGAAGATGATATGGTTGAGGTTGAGGTTGATGAAGAGTCTGAGTCTGAGTCAGTAGAAGAGTTGTCCGAGGATGAAAAGTTTGAGGCATGGAAGCAGAGAGCCGAAGCAATTATAGAATTAAGGGAAGCACAAGAAGATAGGAGGAACGAAGAGAATAGGAAATGGGAAGACTGGCTTTTAGATGAGGATAGCACTAGCAGCAGTTCCTCTTGGGAGCGCCGTGGAATTAAGGAGGATGATGATGATGATGATTCCTCCGAAAAGGGGATTGTACAGTCTGTCAGGCATTTGATTTTTGGAAAAGGGGAAGATGATGATGACATGCTTTATGAAGACCGTGTTTTCCAGTATGCTTCCTCAAAGTCGGTCGGTTATTTCTTTTAATTCTTCTTTTTCGCACTCATTCATACCCTATCATGTGCTACTGTTTGCTTGCTTTTAATTCTACATACATACATTGTCTAATCAAATATTACCAAATTGTTATTACAGGCTGAATTCTTGGCACTCTTGATTATTATACCTTGGGCAATGGACTTTCTGGTTCATGACTATGTACTCATGCCTTTTTTAGATAGGTAACTAATTGTTGGAAATAAACAACTTTCTTACTCAGATCTTATATTTTTATATCTCTATTTGATATGTTTATCCTCATAGCTCAAAATGTTAGCTGGAGGCCGAGGAATGAATCTTTTTTTTTTTATAGTCAGGCCTTCATGCAAGATTCCTTTGGTCTTTAAGTGTTTTCACAAGCCTGCTTTCTCTTGTCCTGAAATTTAGTTTTGTTTTGAATGGGGGCAAGGACCTAGCTCATCACCACTTGCTTGTAGAGTCCTAGACACCATCGTTGTTTAGAATTAGGAATGATAATATTACATTGAGAGTCAAGCTAGTACCTTTCGTAATGTGAGCTATCATTGGTATTTCAAGTTTGATATAATCATCCTTCTGGAGTAAGCTTATACTAATTACTTATGATATTAGATTCTAAAAGTAATTATTTTAAATAATTACTATTAAACTCTTCTAATCAGTTTGCATTTAAAATTTTAAACTTAAATGTTACTTATAATAGATTAATGTTTTTTTGCATTGTTACATAAGTTTTTAATGAGTTTTCATATCAAAATCCAATCAAAATAATCCCACTCCCCAGGGCTGGATTAAGTTACCCATCACTTTAATATATGAGAGGTTTTATGGAGACAATTATTGAAAATGATACATGCACCAATCAATTGACAAAGTTGTAATATGTAAGCTTATCTTATTATGTCTAATAAGACCTATCAAACAGCCCTAGGAAAGATGACTATAGATGAGAAAAATATATGCACTCTGAATATCCAGTATTAGTGCCTCTTAGTTTTAATGATTCTATATGCAGTTAGGTTTTTATTTTATTTTAGAAACAAAGCTACAACTTTTACTATTTCTATTTTTGTGTTCTTTGTTCTTGAGTAGAAGTTCTTCATTGTTGATCTCTTAGTTGTGTATTTGTTTAAATTTCTTGGATTAATTTTTTTATTCTAATTGGACAAGCAACTTTTTTTGTTATTGCTAGATATGTGAAGACTGTACCACTTGCCGCCCAAATGCTTGATGTGAGAAGATATCAAAAACTTCAAATGATTGAGGAATTGAGAATTGAGAGAGGACGATTCAAGCTTGAGGTAGAGATTGGTAAATCTCCACCTCTCTCTGATAATGAGGTTTGGTGGGAATTGAGGAATAAAGCGTAAGATCAATCCTTCTCTGATTTGCCTGATCATCTTGAATGATTCTCTCCCCCCTCCCCCCTGCTAAATAATATATCTATTGGTAGAATGAGCATCAAGTGGTACATAGAATTCAGTAAGAAAGTCCAAAATGGCAATTGTTAGAGGATGTTAGAGATCATTTCAATTGGGTAGTATGGTTGTATAGTATTATGTAAATATAGAAAATAAGATAATATGTTTGAGTGTAACAAAGCTTTGCTGTGTGAAACATATGTTGTCTCACTCATGCTCTCTTGTTTACTCTTTACTCAACAGAAGATATGAAAACATCTTATTCTTATCTTAGAATATTTCCTAATAGCAGCAGTTTCCTATCTTAGAATATCTTAATTTATCTCTTAGGAGTAGTTTCCTATCTTAGAGCATTTTAAATTATCTCTTAGAGTTAGTATTAGTTTCCATGTTTCTTAATTGCTATCATAATTTGTTTATCAAACCATATTCATAATAAAAAGTCTTTGTTTTCTTTCTCTTTTTTCCTTCCTTCTTATAAATTCTACAACTTCAAGTCTTCAACAACAATCATGCTTAAGAATGGGCACTATCCTTTAATCTTCATTAAGCCTGATTGATTTTTTGTTTGTTATAAAAGACCTTGTGAACTGGTAGGGGCTTTGAGCAAAAAGAGAATAAATCTACTCTTGGAGTTGTTGGTTTATTGTTATGCTATTCTGTTGTGTTATATTTTTAAGACGACCTTGTTGATCGTCATTCTTTTATACTTGTTGCCTAATTTCCCCCCTTTTTTTTTGCTTTGACAGATTAGAGTTGAGAGATGAGTGGAGACTGGAGAATCGCAGAGCATTTGCCAACATATGGTCAGATACAATTTATGGGGTCTCTTTATTTATTCTTTTGTACTTCAATAAGAGTAAAGTAAGTTTACATTTTTCTTTTTGCTAAATGTGTCGATGCACTGCCAATTTTGTTGGACATGCTCTCTACCATAAATATCACTTTTATTTTGCGATATATTACTGTTTGCTATAATGAATAACCAAGACACAATTAACCTTTTTATAATTAGACAGAGACATTTTTTATTTCTCATAAGAGAATCATACATTGTGTGAGAAAGAAGTATCAGTTACAATATAGTTATGTATAATAATAGATAAAATAAGAGAACAAGATTGGTTTGTCGGTTACAATCATTTAGGGCTCTTGGTTTGGGAATTTGGAATGCTTTTAGGTTTGTTGATCAAAAGTCTGTCTCATATCATCTTCGTATACTGTCTTGGACACATCTTTAAAAAGTTATTAGTTATATTTAAGTATGAATATTTATCATATTATAAGAGATATACAAGTCTATATATACAAGAGGCAAATATCAAAACAAAATGAGCTCTCTAGGATCCTATCAAATAAATCAAATAATAAATACAAAATTAACCAACGCCCCCCCTCAAGCTGGAGCATATATGTCAGATGCATCCAGCTTGCTACATATGTAAGCTATCCTAGGACCCCATAAGGACTTAGTTTGTCTACAAGTTGATCACTAGAGCTAACTAAGGAAGTCTTGATGGTGCCCAAGAGAATCTTCTCTCTAACGATTTAGTCCTCTCATGAAAAATTAGATTTGAAGAGAGGTGCAAAGCTGATTGGTTGTCACAAGCAAATTCCTCAACCATACAAGTTCACAAGTTCGTTTCAATGCTTTTCCTTGCAACACCTGTTAGTTTCTTGCTTTTCCACTAGATCAAGTTACCTCTAATGAGAACACTATAGCCTGAAGTGGATCTTCTCTCACCAGCATCTTCTGCCCATTCTACATCTAAAGATCCAAGAATATTAGAGTGGTCTCTGCCCATAAGTAAGCCGCTTTCTCGATAATTTTTTGATGTATCTTAGTATCCAAAAAATTGCATTCCAATGGCTATCACACGGTGAGTTAGAAACTGACTAATGACACTAACTGGAAAGGAAATGTCTGGCATGGTCATAGTGAGATAGTTTAACTTTTCAACCAATCTTCTATATCGACCTGTGTCTGGATAGGGCTTTCCTAGATTAGGTATAAGTTTCACATTCAGGTCCATAGGAGTATTCACATGCTTACATTCAAGCATCCCTGTGCCCTCCAAAATGTCGAGCATATTTTCTCTGCGATATGGCAATAACTTTTTTTGATTATGCAACTTCAATTCCAAGAAAGTATCACAAATGACCAAGTTTTGGTCTGAAAATTCTGGTTCATTAAGTGAAGTGGCCATGGATTGGAATTGGTGAAACTTGTAGTGTATCAGGTGCCACGGGGAATGATGAAACATTGCTGCACTCTGTGAGTGTCATATTGGATTAAGGGGTTCAACTAGGTGTTTGTATGTGGAATGGTTTGTTGAACTTGGTGACACAATAGTCTTGACAGTAATCCTCAGTATCACCAGAAGAGGTCTAAGCCGAAACGAAATGTGTACATAGTGAAACCAAAATGGAGAAACGCAACAATACCCATTCTGTTTGGAACTGTTAGAATATAAGAAAGTATCTTAGAATATTTTAATCTTATAATTAATAAGTAATATAGAAACTAGAATTACAAGATAAACTACGAAACTCTAACATAATATTAAGAAATTCCTAGATACTTATGTTCTAACAGGAAATATTGTATGACTTGACAATTAAGAGATTGGTATTTGCATTTGTTACCTAGGCCTAGGACCACAATTTTTGTAAACAGAAAAGTAAACCCAAATATCAGAAGTTCAAATCTCCCTCTAAGGTCAATTCTTTCTTTTAGACCTTCTTGATTGAATTAATGCTAATGACATACTGTTAGTGGTAGATGGAGTCTGAGGAAAACTATAGGTCAAACTCCCTACGAGTTGTGTGGCATAATTTTCATAATTAACAGGATTTGACTCTATTTGTTATCATACAAATTTGGCTTCGTAGTTTCCTATAGGTAGGATATATTTGATTTGTACAGATTTTGTTAGATACTATTTCCTTGTAATTTCTTAATTAGAATAGGTTAGATATAGCCTGTGTCCACTGTTAAGAGCTTTTGTGCTTGATTGACCGAAAAACAATACTCCGTCCAGTCCTAATTATAAGAGTAACTTTTGTCTCATTTATATGAAAAAGTTACAACTTTTGATGTGTATCTATTATATAAATTACTTTTTACCCTCATTTAAAATGTTTGCCTTTTTAATATTAGTGAGTGTATTTAATATCTCACAATTTTACATAAGGGTATATATGGAAAAACATTCAAAAGTTAAAAGAATAAATGAGTTCATTGGTTTTGATGTTTTTTGGTTGTCTCTTATAATTGGGATTGGAGGGAGTATTCAAACTTTTTTCCACCTATTTTATCTCTTTTTAAGTAAACAAAGGTTATGGTAGAAGTGAGGATGCTAAATATTTATAACTATGTGCAATTAGTGCTACTATTTGTGCTTTGGTCGGAGCCCAACACTCTTATATTTTAGGAGGCTTCTTTATTACTGCAGCTGATTTGGGTTATGTTGCATTTGTCTTTTGAATATTTCCCAAGTTGTTTTCCTATTTTGGTTGTCAATGTTCACTAATAATTTATTCTATACTTTCATCTCAAATGTACATATTAATTATCCTTTGTTTGTTTCGTTGCTCTTGTTGTGCAGGTAGCTTTGCTCAAATTTACTGGTTATAAAATAATAAACAATATTTCTGATACCGGGAAGGCATTTCTAATTATACTTATCACAGATATTTTCCTAGGGTAACTTCCTTTCCCAACTTGGTAATTGTTATCTATTAGTGTGTTACATAAAATTTGTTTTCTAATTTTTCTTGATGTTGCTTGTGATGTAACTTTTACCATGTATCCATACATTCAAAATAAGTATTATAGCATTAGGAACAGTATTACTTTCAACAATTTAGAAACAAATTAACAAACATTTTGCATGTTGAATTAGACCCAACCCAAATTTTAAGAATAAACACCCCTAACTTCTCCTGCCATGTGTTGAATATATGTCATTTCCCTTCCTAAATTGGGTATTGGCTCGCCATAAGTACACATCATTAGAGCCTTGTGATGTCTCTCTTATTATTAACCTGGTCCAAGAACCTATTGATGACATTCACCTGACAGACCGCCTTGTACTCAAGGCAGAAGGAAGCAAGTGGTTTAACTTGATTCTATTATTAGTTGCTGCCTTGGCAGTCTTGAACTTCCTCATGGTGCTGCTGCTCAACAATAACTTTCCCCAGATCCCTTCATCATCTTTAGAGGAGTTAGACACTAAAAAACTGCTCTGATGTGTCTTTCATTTTTTTGAAAAGCGAGCTTCATCCTTCTCCGTTGTAATTGTACAATTAATCAACTTGTGATATGAGTTTCTACAGCTGGTAAATTTTATATAACAGCATTGGTGGTTGGCATGATTATTTTCCTAGAAAGTAGAGCACCGAGGATTGATCTTTTCTGGTTGTTCTTGTCATGACTTCTAGGCCTTTCTTGGTTTGATCTTGCCTACAGGTATCATTCTGAATCTGGTTGGCAAACTCTGATAGAGATAATTGTCGAGCACTATGGGCTTGAAGTTGATCAGTCCGCTATTACAATTTTTGTTTGCTCAGTCCCAGTCATCATTGATGCATGCGTGAAACTTTGGGTAATTTCTTTTCTATAGTTATTGCTAAATGTTATTGGTTTTATCGATTTGGTAGCTTTAGAAATCTGAATAAAAAAGTGGGCTCTACCTAAAAGCTTGAGCTTTAGTTGAATGATCTTAGATAAATTATGTAGAGCTATTACTTTGTAGTTGGTAATGCATGCGTATATGACCCATTATTGATTTTGTAATGCAGCTGTTCAAATTCCTCCCGCGATTATCTCCAAAAGTGATGAGTATATTTCAGGAAATGAAACGTCACTAGATGAAAATTTTATGTCTGGGCAAGTGGATTCGGATGTGTGCTCTGGCTTTATCTACTGAAAGGAATACTTTCAATTTTTCATCCTAACCTCATTTTTATTTGCATCTCTTGATATTGCAGTGTCCAACATTTTTGTGTAATAGTGTATCTGTTCAATGAGTTCAGCTACTCTCTTTCGCTAATAAGTAGTATGTAAAATTCCACGATGCTAATTGGCTTTTCATTCAATTCAATTACTAGACAGCTCAAGGTGCTTTATGTGGGATGTATATATAGAATGAATGCTCACTCAAATCCGTCAACAATTATCTTAAATAGGTACATAAACAAATATAAAAGCTTAAATATTCGTGAAATAATTCATTCTTCGGTTTACGTCCAAGGTATATTTTTCGTTTGAATTCATTGGTTGTCTAGTTCATAGGATGTGTGTGTGAAAATGCCTTTCCATTCCAAAGTTAAAGTATATTTTGAACTATTAATTAAAAGTGATTAAAGACAATATATTATCTGTATAAAATTATTTTATACTACAGTAAATCACAATTTGTCGACATATTAAATAATTGTATAATTTTTTTTTATATATTTTAAAATTACAATATCAACATTTGTCGGCTGTAGTGTAATTAAAATTTATTTCTATTAGATTTTGTTTATTAAAGTATATTTATTTTATAACTGTTTTATATAATTCAAATATAATTGATACTATAAAATCATTATATATATATATATAATATTAATTAGTGTAATATTGTAAATATGTAATTATGCGTTGATAATAGTTGAATTAACTGTGATTTAAGTACGTTTAATTACACTGATTGAATGTTTGGTAACGTGGTTACAACACACAAATGTATGAGAACTGTGAAGCTATTAAGTTATAACTTTTATTTGAATGTGAGTTGTTGTCTGGAAAAATTTGAATCATAACTCACATGCATGATTATCTCTTTGATTGGTTAAGAGAGATGCATGATTATAAATTTTTTAATGGATTTTTGCATGTATATAATATTATAAAAAGTTACACTGCAAAAATTTAGATAATTTTAATTTATAATAAATTAAATATGAATTTTTTAAACACAAAAAAATCAAGATAAAAGCAACACATATGAATCTAGAAATTAAATTTTGAGTTTTTTTTTTATAGAAAAAGCTTTTATAATGCTTAAAAAATCATTCAAAAGTACATGTTCACTTAAACAAAATTATTTTTGATGAATAAGTTTGAACTATTGTTTGATACACCTCACATGCTATTTTTTTCTTTTATAATATTCTGTTAAATTAAATAATGCAATGTCAACTATTTATTTAAAAAAAATAGCGGGGAACTATTAAATCATAAAAGATAAATATGAGGGAGTAAAATAGTTGATTTGAAATTATGAGAGAGAAAATAACACAGTTGAAAAATTTAGATAAAGTTACTCATTAAAATAGAGAAAGAAAATTGAGGGAAGAAAGTGGGGTTGTATATAACTTTTGTAGATATATATGATGGCTGTTGAGGGATCACGTCACGTGGTACATACATATTGACATATTTAAGATATTCAATCATAAATTATTAATCATAAATTATTAAGGCATTTAAAGAATTTAAAGTATTTAATGTATACAATCATAAATTATTAATAAAAAATTATTAAGACATTTAACATATACAATCATAAATTATTAAGATATGTAAGTATAATTTTTTTTTTAACAACAATAGAAAATCTGCCATTAAACGTGCAGTAACCGGCAGTCCTTTTTTTTACACCTAAGGCAAAAATCAGCTGACGACTTGACTATATATTGTACAGGTAAGATGTTTCCTAGAGCAGTAAGCATAAAATCTCCCTTTATTGATTGAATTTTTTATGACCATCACTTGTGAATTCGATTTTGAAAGACTAGAACTCTCATTTGAATTATTGAAAGACTAGAAGAGTACTAGAAATCTAGCAACAGTTCAATTTTGTTTCACAACTCCTAAAATTTCTCTATAATTTGAGTACTTATTTTCATAGGTGCATTAGTTATGAAAAATATAAATTGTATATATTGTTGAAATATTTGTTAATTATTTTGTTAATTTTCATATATTATCATGAAATATTTTCAACAATATTGAAATTAGAGATAGTTTGATCATTTTAAATATAATAGTTTGATAGTACCAAGAATCTACGTGATGCTGAATTTTGAAACATTTTTAATTGGAAATGAATGTTGTGATAGCACAAAATTCTCAACTACTACAATAAAAAACACAGAATTCTCCAATTACTACAATAAAAAAAAATCACTATAAACTCAACAACCCCCAACTCTAACAAAAGCACAAAATTTTCCAACTACCACAATAAAAAAACATATCCTAAAAAACATAATCACTAAATAAATTTATAAAAAACAGAACTTGAATATAAAAAATAGAACCTGAAGAAGGAGATGAAAAGAACAAGTCTTTATTTGTTGGTATCAGTTGCCAAAAATTAAACCTAAAAAATTAAAAAAAGAAATTAAACGTATTAGATGCAAAGAAGAAGTTCCAAGAGGTCACACATTCACTGCAAATTTAAAGATTTATTTTACTTACACTGTTGTATGGTAAGTGTGAAATGTGGGGTCGAATGGGTCGAAATTATAGGTATAAGTGAAACTGTGGTCGAAAAGGCACGGTGGTGAAACAATAATACGGAGCTGAAACGGTGGTGAAACTATGGTGAATAAGATTTTAGGGTTTTAGATTAGAGGTTACTCTTGAGTCTGGAGTTTTAGGGATTTAGATGGAAAAGACGAAATCTGAAAAAAAAAAAAAAAGAGCGAATTGAGAAACGAGGGAAAATGAAAATGAGCGAAAATGGGAAATATGGAAGCGCACTTATTATAATGTTAGCCACATTTATGACCGTGACAAATTTTTTAAATTATCTACAGTCATGGTGATCGTGGCTAATTAACCGTGGCTAATCGCGGGTTTTTTTGTAGTGACAGATGAAAAATTTAGATAAATTTACTCATTAAAATAGAGAAAGAAAATTGAGGGAAAAAAGTGGGGTTGTATATAACTTTTGTAGATATATATGATGGCTGTTGAGGGATCACGTGGTACATACATATTGACATATTGTATTGTTGGTTGTAAATAGATAGAAGAATAAGAAGTTTCTTCAATTCCTTTCTTTCTACAGACAGAAACTTATAAAAGAAGCAAACTAGTGAAAGTGACGGGGCGGGAGAGTTTCCACTAATTTTTAGTTCTACAGTTTAGTTAAAATAATATTTGTCATCTGTTAGCAGCTTCCTGGCATGGATTGTTGCTAAGAGGTGTGAGTAGTTATATATTTCAATTTTTGTTGAATTGATTAGAAAATAGTAGTGTAGTGTGTGTAGAGATGTGGAAGTTGAAGATAGCAGAAGGAGGAGCAGGGTTGATTTCTGTGAACAATTTCATTGGGCGTCAACATTGGGAATTCGATCCAAATGCAGGAACTCCAGAAGAACATGGTGAGATAGAAAGGATTCGGAATGAATTCAGCAATAACCGGTTTTGGAAGAAACAAAGTGGTGACCTGTTTATGAGAATGCAGCTGAGAAAAGAGAAGCAATGTGAATTGTTTCTAACGAGAGATACAGATGAAGCATTTATTAATACAATTAGAAGGAGTATTTATTTCTATTCCTCAATTCAGGCTCATGATGGCCATTGGCCTGCCGAATCTGCTGGTCCTTTGTTTTTCGTTCAACCATTGGTGGGTGGGATCGATGATCCAATTTTATACTTACTAATAATGTTTTTCATGACCACTACTCTACCTATTCATATTTGTTATATATTACTTACTACACATGCATGCAGGTAATGGTCCTCTATGTTACAGGATCCCTTCACGAGGTTTTAGGACCTCAACATCAAAAGGAAATTATTCGGTATTTGTATAATCATCAGGTATATATCCATATATAATTGTCTATCGCAACACTCAATTCAGTTATTCATTTTAAATATGGAGTCTAAAATCCGTTGATAGTCATCATCAATCAGCTTTGCAGCTGCTGCTAAGCTAATTAACTATGTGGATATACTATAATATTAAATAGATATTTAAATTTAAAAAATCCTAGATACTACAAAATAAAATAAAATTGTATATTACTACTATAAATATTTTGACTAATATTATTTTTCCAATTTATTGGGGTGAACATTACTATAATATTTTATTGAAATTGATAAAATTAAAATTTTTGATATATTTATTTATTTCGTTTTGACTATAATAATTAAATAAATTATTTTTATAATTAAAATTAAAATTAAAATTTTAATTAAAATCATAACAAAAAACATAATTTCAACATCGATAAAAAAAATAAAAGTTAAAAATTTGATAGTGTTATATAAAAATTTGATGATGTCATTCGGATAATTTAATTTAATAATAATAAAACATATTAATTTTTCAATGTAACTAGAAGAATTTTTATATTATAAATTGAATTTAAAATTCTGATTAGGATGCACCTAACAAACTCTGTATTTTTCATTAAGAGATCATTATTATTTCTTAGGTCTTCAAAATGGCAGTGGAGAGTTACTATTCGAAATAAAATTTGAAAATCCCACAAGTAAAGAACTGTCTTTATGCTTTTTTTATAAATAGGAATCATAATCGACGACATCCGAGAGTTTACAAAACTAACTCCAATAGTAAAATACATTTACTGTAAAAACTATAAATTTATATTTAACAAAGTTAGTGTCTAATACATCAAAAATTATTTGACGAGTATGAAATATGATTGTGGCTATAAAAAAATTGCAATTGCAAATAATAAAAATAATAATTCTCTTAGTTTAAAGATTGAATTTTTTTAAAAACAATATGTGAACAATTCCAATATTTTCTAAGAACATCTAACAAATAAATATTAAACAATATTCATAGAGATAGGCATATTGATGAAACATATATATAATGATGGATTTAATTAGAGGCTAATAGTGAGAGGTTTGGTAAAAGATTAAAGACATGATTGTGCACTGAGTAAGAAAAAACAATAGTCTCTGATTGAGTAATAACAGTGTATATGTGATGAGGTGACAGAACAAAGATGGTGGGTGGGGATTCCATATAGAGGGTGATAGCACAATGTTTGGATCTGCATTAAGCTATATTGCATTGAGGCTACTTGGAGAAGGGCCTGAAGATGGTGAAGACAAGGCAATGGACAAATGCAGAAAATGGATCCTCGACCACGGTGGTTTAGCGGCCATTCCATCGTGGGGAAAGTTCTGGGTCACGGTATATTCATTTATTCATTCATTCATTCATATTCACATAGTTTATATATAAGCAATCGCACACTTTATTTATATATAGGTACTTGGAGTTTATGAGTGGCGAGGCTGCAATCCACTTCCACCAGAGTTCTTGTTTCTACCAAAATTCTCTCCTATTCATCCAGGTGCATGTCTCAGTTCATTCCTTTATGCAAACCATATTATTCTCTGTCTCTAATGCATTTGCCAACTTATTAAATATGCATGCGTGCAGGCAAAATGTTGTGCTACTGTCGTTTATCTTACATACCCATGTCATATTTATATGGGAAGAAGTTTGTGGGCCCTATCACTGGCCTAATCAGATCACTAAGAGAAGAAATGTACAACCAGCCTTATGATAAAATCAACTGGAATAATGCCCGGAACACTATTGCTAAGGTCCTTAATTATGCGTTTGTGTTTGTGTGTGTGAATATACCTATATATGAAACTGACAATGGCATGTAATTTCAGGAGGATTTATACTACCCGCATCCTGCGATTCAAGATATGTTATGGGGATTTCTTTATCATGTGGGAGAGCGTTTTCTGAACTGCTGGCCTTTTTCCAAACTTAGACAGAAGGCATTAGAAATCGCAATTAATCATGTGCGATATGAGGATGAGAACAGTAGATACCTTTGCATTGGAAGTGTAGAGAAGGTATTATGTTTGCTAGCAAGTTGGGTTGAAGACCCCAACTCTGAGGCCTACAAACTTCATTTAGCCAGAATTCCTGATTACTTCTGGCTCGCAGAAGATGGCTTGAAAATCCAAGTTAGTATTGTATTTTTTACTCAACCGATCAATTAAGACATGATGCAACATTGAATTTTTTAATATGAATGATTGAATAATGGATGCAGAGCTTTGGGAGTCAAATGTGGGATGCAGCATTTGCTATACAAGCAATACTTGCTTGTAACGTGAGTGAAGAGTACGGTCCTACGCTTCGGAAAGCACATGACTTCCTGAAGGCCTCTCAGGTAGTTGAAAACCCATCTGGAGATTTCAGAGCAATGTACAGACACATATGCAAAGGAGCGTGGACATTCTCAATGCATGATCAAGGTTGGCAAGTCTCCGACTGCACGGCAGAAGGACTCAAGGTTCTCTATATATATTATATATGTTAGCTACTTTCATTTGGTTTTTCTAAATATGCATGACATGATATTCATACACACACAAAACACATGCAGGCCGCACTCCTATTGTCAGGAATGCCAAGTTATCTCGTTGGTGAAAAATTGGAAACAGATCGATTCTATGATGCTGTTAATCTCATCCTCTCTCTACAGAGCAGTAATGGCGGGTTCTCTGCTTGGGAGCCTCAAAATGCCTACAGTTGGTTAGAGGTAATAGCTACTAACTTTTATATGTCATAAATAACTAACTGTATGACAACAACTAACTTATATGCATGCATGTCTGCTGTAGAAGTTCAACCCTACTGAATTCTTTGAAGACACCTTGATTGAGAGGGAGTAAGATATATAGCAATTCATTGATCAATATATAAATTTCTTACTTACTTTCATACATGTATTCCTTGTTGTTAAATTAATAGGTATGTTGAGTGCACTGGTTCTGCAATGCAAGCCCTTTCTCTCTTCACAAAGCTATACCCGGACCATAGAACAAAGGAAATACATAACTGCCTTGCCAAAACAATCCGTTACATTGAAAACACACAAAATCCTGATGGCTCCTGGTATTCTATCTTATATATGCCTAACAATATGTTGTGTGTTAAACAGAAGTTGTGTTTGGTTCAGTAAAAGATAAAGGTTCATTTCTACCAAAAAACAAAAGGTTCATAATTTACAATTAGTACTTACACTACTACACCACAGGTATGGGTGTTGGGGAATCTGCTATACATACGGTACCTGGTTTGCTGTAGAGGGACTAACAGCTTGTGGAAAGAACTACCGTAATAGTCTTCCCTTGCGAAAAGCTTGTCAATTTTTGTTGTCAAAGCAGCTTCCTAATGGGGGCTGGGGAGAAAGTTACTTGTCAAGCCAAAACAAGGTTAATGTATATTATATATGTTCATTTTGCTTTGAATTCTAATGTATACTAGTATATTACACTCACTTGTTTTTCATTGTAAAATTAAATAGGTATATACAAACCTAGAAGACAACCGTGCAAATCTAGTTCAAACTTCGTGGGCTTTGTTGTCCCTTATGAGTGCAGGACAGGTTAGTATGGTATATAAAGCTTGCTTAGATCCTACCTACCTAATTAGGAATGATATTAAATTAAATTAATGAATCAACGTTTTTGTCAAAAAAGGCTGAGATAGAGGCTACACCCATACACCGTGGAATGAAGTTAATAATCAATTCACAAATGGAAGATGGAGACTTTCCACAGCAGGAGATAACAGGAGTATTCATGAGGAATTGTATTCTGAACTACTCATCATATCGAAACATCTTTCCCATATGGGCTATGGGTCAGTATAAGCGCCTAGTCTTGTCTTCACATACAACAAATCCCACAGCTTGAATTGCCACTAATTGGTTATACACATCAACATATATATGGAATTAAACTATAATTTTATTACTACTTTTCTGAATTTTATATTTTCCTGCAACTTGTAAAATATGTCAATGTGGCTGTTTCTATACTAAGCCTTTCCTCAACAAATCTCATCTGTAAGCGTTTCGTTTAAGGTCTTTTTTTTTTTGTACTTTCATCCTTTTCAGTTCAAAATGGTATTTAAATTTTCAGTTCTATACATATGCATTTTAAGATCATGGACTTAGATTTCATACCCCAATGGTTTTTACATTTATTGAAAAATATACCTAAACAATAGACAAGAGTGGATCAAATCCACCAATGGAAGAACACGCACAAGAACACCAGAAACAGGCAAGGGAGTAAGAGCAGCAACCATAACAGATTTGTAAAACTAATTAATAACTAATGTTAGTAAGACAATTTTCCTTTCAGGAAATTAATACAAAGCACAACTCACGGAACTTATCAGGGAAGTGAGCTGCACCACCAGCATCGGCATTTTTAATAAATGCTTAAAATTTTCAATTAATATAAATGATCTTTTCAATCATGATTAAAATAAATTTTATTTTAAGTAAACTCAATTTTTTTTCTTCCTTTCTCCTTACAAAGCAACCACGTTAAAATTTCTTCCCTGTCCATTGGATAAACCACACAAATTTTTCCTTTTGACCCCACACATATTTCTCAGACATTAGTTCGTAAACAACTATTTGAATCAATGACTAAAAATACATAACTGTGCTCCTTGTGCTAAAAAGAAGGACGGCACAAACGTTTTTCTATGTATTTAGTTCATCTGCTACAGGGAAAGCAAAGAGACTATAGAGCCGCTAACAAGTAATAGAAAGAGCTTATACACCGATCCTCCGCACAAGTTTGCTCTGGTTAGCAAGATACCAAACTCATAAGTCATAAACTTTTTACGGAAGAGAAAGAACCATGGAGATTGATAATTATTTGGATGGCATACTATCTAAAACGAGATTAAGTAGGTGTTTGTTTCCACAGTTACTGATCCGCAGCCGTGCGATGAGATAAAGCTAGACTTTCTAGCTTCACAATTTTCACGTTAAAGGGGCATTGGAAAGTGAGATTTTAATTGCAAAAGCAGATCCAAACATTGGCTAAGAGGCCTGCAATACACGTTGACGGTATTCTCCCAACGCCCAGATGGGGAATATGTTTCTGTAAGCAGCATAAGTGATCATGCAATTCTTGTTGAAGACTCCCATTATTTCCTGAAGTGATACAATAGTAACATGAATTGAATATATAAACACTTCATGAGGTAGACTATACACGGATAAACAGGGAGTAAAAGCAGAGTTATATGCTCTTCAACAATACCTCTTGCGGAAAGTCACCGTTCTCCATTTGGGAATTTATCAAGAATACAGCTGCACGATGCAGTGGTGTTGGATCTCTCTTAGCCTGTTTCATTAGTACAATTAAGTAATTATATCATTAATATGAATTTATTTACTCAGTATAGACATGCCTAGGCTTCTTAATTAAATAGCAGAATGGTCCTTTGTTTAACCAAACTGTCAATATTACTAACTATCCTAAAACAAATTAAAAATGTTTTTGTGCAATAATAAACTAAATCAATACAATGGAAGCACTACAATAGTTGTAAAGTTTGCTTCATACCTGTTCAGCATCAATGAGAGCCAGCATAGCCCAGCCAGTGTTTACTACATGGGACCTGTTGCTTTCCAAATTTGAGTACACCTGAACAGAGACATTGCTAAATAAATTACTACAGAAAGCATATACATAGTCAAAAGTAATCAAATATTCTCACTCAAGTATCTTTTAAAGAACTAGGTCATTGCTCAAGAAGAATCTTGACTTTATGATTCCCCACTTATAGTTGACTTACCAAAGGGAGTGCCAAGCCAGGCAAATTCAAATCAATGGCTCTTTATGGGATATGTAGTCTTGCTATTATTACTTGTTTTACTTGATTTAAATTCATTCTTAATTTTCATATTCTTTTACACCCATATGCTTCATATCATTGCAACTATGTTTGTGCATGCACAAGAGGCCATGAGAACATACATATTCCAAGGTATTAATTTTTCAAAAAAATAAAACATTGATTAGAATAGATTAACAAGCAGGTGCTTATTATTGATTCTGTGATATATAAAAGTGATATTGGCATTAGCAATGGCAAACTTGACCTTGTTTTGACATGACAGATAACTCTCCGCCCAACCACCAGATGGGAGCTGCTTAGACAGCAGAAATTCACAAGCTTTCCGTATGCTTAAGCAGTTATCGAAACTCTTTCCAGCAGCAATCAGCCCTTTTACCCCAAACCAAGTGCCATAAGTGAAGCATACTCCCCATGAACCATACCTGTTTAGCAGTTTGAGTGGTTAGTGGTCAACTAGACTAAAGTTCAATTCCAATCCAAAATTGAAGCTGAAAAAAAGATGAGTAGAGAAAACTTGAGATGCAGTGCATATGGATACATAAAAATCTTGAACATTATATGTAATATAAATAGAAAAGCTTATTAAAAAAGTGATTTCCCAAAAGGAGATGCAAACCATGATCCATCTGAAGCTTGTATTTTTTCCATAAAGTCTACAGCTTTTTTTATACAGCATTGTATTTCTTCTTGACGATGCCCAGGATATAGTTTCCTAAATGTTGTCAAAGCTTGAATTGCTGCTGAAGTACATTCAACATAGCTATAGAGCAAAAACAGAAGGAAATATTTTAAAAAATAAATTGAAATGATGGGGTGGATGATTGGAAGAGGTATAAAAAAACTGATATTCAACAGGTATTTGACAGCTTACGTATAATCAATGACGATGTCGCCAAAGGTTTCAGCAGGATTGATTATCTGACAATAGGGAAGGCATTATCCACATCAATAATGTGTATTAATGAATTAAATTTAATACAAAAACAACTTCCCAAATTCTCGGGAATCAGTAGAACCTTAATCTGAAATGTAACTTATCCTTTAAACTTAAATGAAATAAAAGGAAGATAGATTAAACTTAAAACTTATCGACGAGGTAAGACATTTCACTAACAGATAAAGGGAGCTCAAGGATCCCTGCTTTGAAATTAAAAGATTGAAGCAACAACAAAGTATATGTTCTTCCTGAAATATATGCCCTTTGCCAGCAATTGCTTTGCATTTCAAAGAAGATAAACTAAAATAAACAAAAATGGGCCAAATAATGAGATAAAGCTACCTCCAACCAGTTATAAGAACGCGTGAGCTCATATGTTGCAAAGCCACCATCTTCATTCTGCAATGATAAGGAAAAATAAGTTTTACACATAAATTTTAGTATACGAATCAAATTAATAATTATCTCAAGTTGTAATTAAAATCAATTAACCTTTATGATAAGAATTAGCATTTTACATTTTTTTTATATGATAATATTTTTTCAGAAAACACAGTAAACATAGAAGAAATAACTCAACATTATATGAAGTGTAGAGTCTGCTGACTCTGCTGAGCTAAAGGAAAAGTTAAACTTTTCTTAAAACCGTGAATACTACTAAAGCTAATCATACATGGAAAATAGATTACATATTTATCATGAAAAATGATTGAGAAAATTAGTGATCTTAAAGTGTGTTCATGTTTATGAGGCAGCTTGTGTTAGGATATCAGGTTTGGACTTAATCACAACAAATGGGGAAGAGAAAGAGAGAGTGAGTTGAAATTGATGGGATGGAGGAAGCACATGAGGTGGAGCTGTCCGAATTTACAGGGACATAGCCCATTGTATGGATAGCAGGGGTTGAAAACTACATTGAGGTGCAAGACGTTTATTTGTTCATTAGTTGTTGCAGGTGTTCGTGAACACTGAACATGGAGGGTACTGCGATGTGTAGGTTTCATTCTTGCTCAGAGCCAGACTGAGAGTCATTTTCCATGGCACTGATTAGAAGATTTGAAGCACAGATGGAGCACTTAATGGAGAGCTGGTGGTGGAAAATCAAGAAACAGAGCTAGAATTATAGAAAGTGAAGGTAATAAGAAAGGAGCCAGTGTTATAGGGGGTAGATGTAATTGTCGATGGAAATAGGCTAAACTAGGCCAAGCTTTCCAAGGCCCTGAACCTGGTCCGTTTACTTGACATAAGATTTTTTAAAGATCTGGCAAAGCCTACAACCTTATTTGGAAGCCTATTTTGTAAAAGACCTTTAAATAAGTCATAAGACTATCACTTAATAAACTTACAGAATCAACTCTGTATGTAGACTAACATGTTTAAATCTTTAAATAGGTCAATAAGTATATGATTTGAACACATTATAATAAAAATCTAACAGAGTAATAATATAAACAAAATATATATTATACTATATTCTATAATTCGTAATTGGTAATTAGGTCAGTTTCCCTAATAGACTTTTTGAATGGCCAAAATCAAATATTTTTAACTAAATGACTTTTTAAAAAGATTTGATCTAGTTTACATTTTATTTAGAAAATAAGTATGGTCTGACTTATTCTTGATGTAGGCTAGGCCAGAGGCCCTTAACGGGAATCACGACCTACTTCCATAGTAATTAAACGCATTTTAGAAATAATTATGCACCTCTACAATTGGATGGACTCGTTTCCTTAGTTTCTTCTCATGGATTGGATTCCATTTTCTATGTTTGATTTGCAAAGAGGACTATGTAGCACTCTGTTATACATCTAATGGACCAGGATACTAGAGGAAAGCAGGGTATGAAACAAATTAGCTGCTGAAAGAATGAGGTTTACTAGAGCACAAACCATGCTGATACTGCCTATGTAATGTGGCAGTTAGAAAATGAGGAAAGGAAATAATAGGTTGTATGACAATAGTCACAATACACGAAGAAAGAATAAAAATGAAAAAGGACAACGAAGGAGATGAAGAAGATTCTCTAGTTCTGCCTTCTTTGTCTTGCTGATTTCTTTCCCATTTCTTCATTTTCTTATGCTTGTTCGAAACAATCGGCTCTAGGAGCTTTTATATTTCATTGTCTTCATAACTTTGGATCTAGAGAGGTATTAGTATATTGTTGCACACACACCACTAGTTATGCAATAGTATTGACTAGGAAAAATTGATAAGTTTTACACAAGTCTGTAATCACACCAGTTAACACTACAATATCATGGCTTTTGGTGTTGCACATTATGTTACCAGTGAAGCTTCCGTTATATTTTAATTAAGAAAAAAAGTTACATGTTTCATCGTAAATGCAAGGTAGACATATTTCATTTTCTAGATATAAATAGCTCAGTTGATATAAAATACAATTTGCTATGAATTATCATATGGCGAAGGATCTCAAAAAATGAGTAAATAACTCAAACACATTATTGACATTGGTATGAAAAGTAGAGGGAACCAGTAGCATAAAATAATCACCACGACTTATTTGCTACGACAAGTATTCAGATAATCAGATTTGAATCACGAGGAATCTAGCTACCTGTAATGAGAGAATGACATTTACAGAATCATATAATCTTTTTGCATCCAAAGGTTCACCAACAACCTCCGGTGCAATTTTAGATAGCAATAGAGCAGCCTGAAAAAAGAAAATAATAATCAAATTAAAGAATCAAATAAGCAAGTCAAATTTTTCCATCACTAATTACTTTCAGTCCTTCAGCTGTGCAGTCAGATATTGGCCATCCATGGTCTGCAGTTGAAAAAGGCCAAGCACCTTTTGAAATGTGACGGTACCATTTACTAAGATCACCCTGACAATCTTCTAAAACCTTTCAAGAAAGAAAAAAAGAGATTCTGATCAACATAGGCAAACCAATGCAACTTTTAATGATGAATAAAATAATCACCTGTGAATTCTTAATGTATGTATGAGCTTTTCTTAGAGTTGGACCGAATTCATCGATTAGGTTAGTTGAAATAATTGCTTGGGCAGCAAATGCAGTATCCCATAGTTGACTTCCATTGTATCCCTGCAACAAAAATTGGATATCCAAAAACTTGTAACATTAATTTATTTTAATGGACTTTAGCTTTTAACCTTATGCCAGAGAAGTTTGATTGTGCTGGAACAATGGTTCCACATTATATCATAACAAGACAAGAGTATTCAGTATTGTCAATTTCATTCCTAATCATCAGGTCAATATATCCAATTGAATGACATAATCACTTGTAACTCGAGCAAAGGGAAAATAAGTTGACCTGCATTTTCATGCCATCTTCAGCAACCCATAGATAATCATAGATCCTAGGAAGATGCAGCTTGAAGGCCTCTGAATTTGGATCTTCTACCCAACAGCAAAGCATATTTAACACCTAATAATAACTAAATAATTAGTACTCCTTAGCATTTCCCGGTTTAGCTGGAAACAAACCGTAAACAAAATGTAAGTGGAACATGGAAGGGAAGCTCATGCATCCAAATAAAATGTATCATTAGTACAGTAAAAATAAAATAAGGAGGTAAAGTAAATAAATGGTCAGCACTCAACAAAGGAAAACTAGAAACCATTGAACAGTATGTTACATTTCTCATACTCCTTCTCAAAGAGTGGAAAGTAATAAACAATGAACAGTTGAAGGGAGTCCCAGAAGCTCGCCCCCTCTAAAAATTACCTTATTTACAGGACCTATGCAAATATAACGAGTATTCTCATCTTCATAATGTATATGCTCAATTACAGTCTTAAGAGCCTTTTCTCTCAACTTTTTGCCAGGCCAGTTCATGAAAATAGGCTCAACGAACATGTGTAGAGATGCCCAAAGAATATCTTGCACAAGTGGGTGAGGATAGTATAAGTCTTCCTGCACAAAAACAAAGTTAAACTTTTTGTAACTCTGACTTAACTCAAGCACAATTATATTGATAGTTGAATATTGGAGAAATCAAATGCCAAGTTCTATTGGTTAGAGGTGTGAAATTATTCACTAGTCTTCACTTAATAGCTCAAACTTTGGGAGAGTTAGTCATAAATACCCCATTATTCTAAATAAACATCATTATTAGGTGCATTGTCCCACTTTCAAGCTCAAAAGGGCTCTTGCATAAGGAAGTGAGTTAGTGATATAAAATCATTCATGTGTGCTTTCACTAAACGACTTAAATTTTTGGTAAAGTTGATCATTGACACTAGATAAGTAGATATAATACGTTAAAGGGACGGATGGTTAAAAAGGGAGCAAAGTTTGTACTATGATTGGCGTTGTCGCAAGGAGTTGGTTGTGCAGTAGCAAAACAAAGTAGAACACAAGAAGGTAGTAATATCAACAATATTAAGGTTCAGGTTATTCTAGTTGGCCCTCAAATTATAAAACCCAGGTAATTAACGGTTTCATAGGACCAGTTAAGCAGTTTCACTAACCTTTGCACACAAATTGCGAGACTGATTCCAGTCTATATCATGGTATGCTGTGGTATAAAGCTCTTTTCTCAAAGATAATATTGTTGGCGTGATTGGACCAACAAATCTCTTGCCATACAAGTAGCACATTGGCAAATAGACCATCCGGCAGTGACACCACATCCTTCCTGCAATGCATAAAATGTGATTTATTTTCTGTTGCAAGTAAAGAATGAAAGGTGCACCAAAAGATTCCTTTTATTTAGTAATTTTCTGTAACTTGACATCTTGTCTCTAAGCAAGTTGAAATGGAAGAGCAAGAACCTGGATGAACTGGAAGCATGTATGGAAGGAGCCATATCTCAGGAGGCAGGGGATTATTTCCAGACCATTCATACACTCCAAGTACCTATCCCATAATAAGATTAGAAATAAATAAACCATGATGTCATGTCTATTAATAAAAATCATAAAAAATAAGGTTAGGATCTTAACTGAAAGCCACATCTTTCCCCATGATGTTATAAAAGTAGCACCACCATGAGCAAGAATCCAGTCGCGTGCCTTCTCCATTTCACCTTCTCCATCATTAGGCCCCTCACCAAGCAATCTTAGAGTAACATAACTCAAAACAGAACCAAACATGGTGCTTGGACCTTCAATATGCAAACCCCACCCACCATCCTTGTTCTGTAGTTACATTTAACTAATTATTAGGAGAATTTGTGGGAGAAGCCCATAGATTAGGGTGAAAAATAAAGTGAAGTTGTAACCTGATGATTATAGAGGTAACGACACATTTCCTTTCTATGCTCGTTGGTTAAGACTGCATTCAGAGCCCCAGTGACAGATAGAGCAATTACCTGGTTAATCAATCATACATCCCAAATAGTAGAGTTGTGAATATTGTTTATCAGTGCAGAGGGAAGATGAAAACCTAAATACCAAACAAAATGAAAAAAGAAGCAAGTTTTGAAGGCAATGAACAAATTTCAGAAAAAAGATGAAGTGTTAAACATTACCAAGCCAGGCATAAGAAACATTGGACCTCCATAATCTCCTGGCCAGTGTCCATCATGACTCTGGAGAGTTGAATAGAAACTCATGGCCCTTCTTAATGTTGTTGAGACAGTCTCTTCAGTTACATCCTCGACATCTTCGACTCTGACTTTGGGCAATAGTTTGTCGATTGGGTTCTCTTTTGCAAACTACATGCATTGTTTTATACAAAAGAATATTGAATTGAAGTTGCTTGGTATGAAAAATTCATAAATAAAGTACTAAATAAAGATCACAAATAATGAATGACACACACGCCTTAGCAAAACATGAGAATGAAACGATTTGAGTGGGATGTGAGATGGAATATGTAGTGAAGTTAACCTCGTTGACATCGAAGGAAATAATGATGATGAATAAAATAGGGGAAGAAAGAGGAGAGAGAGACCTGAAGGCGCATGAGTAGATCAGAGCTGTGTTTGTGGGTGAAGCGATTATCGTGAAAATTGCGGCGAGCAGTTTCAACGTCGAGGAGATCTTGTGGCGATCCAAGGTGAGGATCGAACTCCCATATCTGTCTTCCAACGTGATTGTTCAATGTACGAAGCCATGGACTTCCTCCCTCTGCAACCTTCAGCTTCCACATTTTCTTCTAATCAACAACAGATTGCTGCTACATTGCAATAAAAAATGTCAGCAATAAAAAACAATTAGTAATGAAATATGAGCATTTAGCATGAAGAGGAGTCACAAGAGTAGCTAACCCGTTTTAGTGATGTGATTTGCAATCAAATATTACAATAATTATACTACTTAACTAATTCAGTAATGAGATTCGGGATGCTTGTTACTACTTGCTTGCTATGGAGGACTACAACTTTAATTTATATATCATTAGTAATAAATTACATTTTTATATAGATGCGTTTCAAGTTCATTTTTTTCATTAATAATATATAGAAAAAGAGTTTGAAAGGTATCTAAAAAGATTTTATATTTAAGAATAGAGAAATATGGCAAAAGAGTTTTATTATTAGCTAATGCAAGATATTGAGAGAGAGAGAGAGAGAGAGAGAAGGAGCATGTGTGTGTGTGTGTGGATTGTGGAATGCCAAATGGAAAAAATCAACGGGTGGTGGTGGTCCGTTGCATTGAATGTACAACAGCGATAGAAGGGGACCGACAGATGTAGATGAAGCTCGCAACGTCCAACTACTTTTCATGCCTGCCTGGCCCAAACACGCTACGGTGCGAGAGGGAGGAAACCACCATGGCCCAATAATTATTACTACTTAATACAATGCGGATCATATCACTCATTAACAAACATTATAAGAGATTTAGATTTCGTACCCCCATTTAAACTTATATCTCCCATTTAAAAATATTATACTTTAAGCTTACTATAATATCCTCAATCTTATCAAACAAAAAATATTTAGTGGTACTCACAATATAAATTTTTCGAAACAAGTAAAAAAAAATCATAAAATCTCTTATCAGATATTTTTTAGAATTTTAATTAAAAATTTGAAATTTTTAATAATTATTTTTTAATATTAAAAATTTGAAATTTCCAATTAAAACTTCTAGAAATTTTAAAAATATTTCCAGTATTAAAAAGTAATTACTGAAAATTTTAAAACTACCGTAAACTTCTTTCTTTCATGAAACTTTTGGTACAACTTTTTTTTTTAATTTTATTTTTATTTTACATTTATTTAATATTCAATGTATTTTCAATTAATATTAGAGGAACGAATAATAATATCTATTCGATTTTGTCAGTCAACCTCTCTTTTTCATAATATGACAACTTCAAGCCACTTAAAAATTTGATCAGTTGTGAATATTTCGATCAAATTTATACATAATGGTGTTTTTTCAATCCCTATTTTAAAAAAAAAATTAAAAAAAATAATAATATTACGTATTGAAATTTTCAAAATTTAAAATTTTTAATAGAGTAAAATTAACTACTGAAAATTTCAAGTCACCAGATATTTAGCAGTATAAATAATGTATTAGAAATTTAATTAGGAAAAATTTTGGTAAATAATTTCTATTAGAAATTTTATGCCTTGAAATTTCCAGTAAATAAATAAAATAACCAGAAATTGTAAAGAGGAAATTATGGGTTGTAACTATATTTGGGAGAAAATATTACTTACCGAAAATTTTGGCGTTGGAGTTAAAGTAATTTTTTTTATCATTAGTTTAATAAAAATTAAAAAGAATAAATTTGAATTTTTAACATTTTTTAAAGGGGTATAAATTTAATTGAGAGCACAAAATCCAACTTTCATATTTTAGTATACCAAAGTGTAAAATTTAAATTTAACTCTTTAATTAAACTATTTTATTTTGCAATTTTGTTTTTCTTTATTCACTTAAATAATGGATTTTAAAAAAATATTGATAACCATATATAAAAGATACCAAATTTTGGTGTAATATTTATTTGTTCTTATTTTATTATAGTTTTCTTGAATAACAAAATAAAATTTTACAATTTCTATTATGTTCTAAAAAAAGACAGCTTGACGGATCATTCTAACAAAAACAATAATAAATAATAGACTAAATATCACCTATAGTCTCTTAACTTAATTTCAGTTAACGTTTTAGTCCTATATTATTATTTTTTCTGATTTGGTCATTTATTTTAATTTTAAGTGTCAATTTGATCCTTTATGTTTTAAAATATTAACAATGTTATCCTTTTTTTTTACAAAATTTCAAAAATTCATCAAAATTTTCAAACAAAACCAATAAATTTAGTTATATTCTTTAATATAAAATAAACTTCATCAAATTTGTAGCTCAAATCTTCAAATAAACTCATATTTTCATCTCTAACAACATCAAATAAATAATGACAAAAATATAACTAAATTTGAAGATTAGAGCTACAAATTTGATGAAGTTTATTTTATATTAAAGAATATAACTAAATTTATTGGTTTTGTTTGAAAATTTTGATGAATTTTTGAAATTTTATAAAAAAAGGATAACATTATTAACATTTTAAAACATAAAGGATCAAAGTGACACTTAAAATTAAAATAAAGAACTAAATTAAAAAATATAATAATAAAAAACTAAAACGTTAACTGAAATTAAGTTAAAGGACTATAGGCGATATTTAACCTAAATAATAATAATAATACGTTCTCATGAGCACTTCATGGTCATGGCTATTAATTAGAGGCATCTGATAGATTTGAGATTTTTATTTTATTTTATTTTAAAATTCAATTACTTAGATTTCTTTTATTAGTGATCAACAATAAAATTAATTAGAACAGTAAAATAATTTTGCTAGTCGTTACTTTTTTTGTTCGAATCGAACGGACACATAAAAGATATTTATTGAAGGCGTTGAATTATTTTATTCAGTGTGCTTTATAATCTAAAATTAATTTGTTATTGTTAGTATTGCATCAGCTAAAGAAAAAAATTCTAAATCAAAACTATTTAAATCTTATTTGCAAATATTATGCAGATTTTTTCAATTATACAGTATTTTGAAAACAAAATTAAAATATCCTATTTTAAAACTAATATAAAAATATCTTTTTTTTATCTTGCAAAAGTCGCATCTTAAACAAAAGAAGATATAATTGAAACAAAAATCAATCCCACATTATATATAAGATAGATTAAACGATTTTGTTTTCTAACGTAGAAGATATGCGTGTAGTAGTAGTAATCATAATAACAATAATTTATCATGAGCAGTAGTATATCTTACATATGCTCCTCATGGCTATTAATTAAAGGCCAATGTTTCCTTCTGGATTTTTTCGTGGTCAACTACTTTGAGGTTTTTTATAAGATATTTCTTCTGTGATTTATATATACCGCCAAAGCTAGTGCTACTAACTTCACCTTAGCAATAATTTAGGGCCAGACCTTTTTTACTTAGACTTTTTTAAGGTTGTATCCTAGTCCAAGTTTAATATAAGAATGAGTGATTTCGGATTGATTCAACCTAATCAAGTGACATCGTAAAAGTTTATCAACATTAGAGCAAACCAACTAATATTTAAAGTATTATTGAAAGTTGATATCTATCATTATTGTCTGAACCTTTAATTGTGATCATCAAATGAATGAAGAGGAAATATGATGATAACTGATACAATTATATTTTGATCATAAATTTACTAACATTTTCTATAATTTAAACATATTAATCTATATCAATATTTGACACATTTACAAATATTTGTTATAAAATATAACTGAAATAAGATATGTGATGTAATGTTAGATACCTTAAAATAACATATTATATATCAAAATTGAACTTAAACTCATTGCATATTAATTAATTTTTCTATTTAGAAAGTCTACATGGTGAATGGTGTCGACATTCATAAAAAATATATTGAAATAGTCTTTTAAATAGTCTTTCAAACCTTTTTAGACTTTGAAATAGGTCAGGTCTAACCTTAACAATGGATAATTGAATAGAAATCATGCTCAAACCTAACATTTTCAATGTATGTCAGACTTAGGTATTGCAAAATCTAACTCGACCTAGCCTATTTTCACTCCTATGTATTATCAATGGACCTTATTAAAAGTAGTATATTAAATGAGGAGGTGAGAATAAAAATTCTCTTTCATAGTTAGAGGTATTGGTTTCAAAATCAAGGGGACCAATAATTGATTTTATATTTAGAAAAAAATGTTAGACTTCTGAAAAACAAGAATGAAGACAAATATAAAGGTAAAAAGAAAGAATAAGATAAAAATGAAGATACTATTAATGTGACATATGTCATTTCTAAGAGATATTTGAGTGCCTGATAGTTGTACTCATGACATGTTAATTTTAAGAGATATGTGGCTTTGGTGTTGTGAAGTTGGCTTATTAAGAAGTGTGCTAATGGTACTAGGTTAACTCTTTTGGATGAATCATGTTCCTGACACTCGATTGAATTTACTTTTTAGTGGTTAAACTATGTGATGAACATTACAATAATCAGTTTTCACATGATAATTGGAAACACACAAAGAGCTCTATGACTAATGCTAGATGTGTGAAATGTTTATATCCTTTACTTGGTATAGACAAAAATAATTAATGATGTTAATGCAGTTGAACCAACTAAAAATATTTAGTTATGACATAAAAGGTTGTGTGACATGAGTGAGAAATATATGGTTGAGCTAGAAAAAAGAGATGTATTGTCTAACATGAGAAGTCCACACTTGAAAAAAATATACACCTTGAAGAGTAAAAATTGTGTTTTGATTGTGTTTAAGAAATTTAAAGCCTTAGTTGAACGTATAAGTAGGAAGAAATTAATGTGTATACGTTTAAAAAATGAAGATGAATATTTGAGACTATTTGATACCTATAGTAGAGTAATAAATATTAGACATTATAAATCTCTCTAGTTGAATGGTGTTGTTGAGAGCATGAATAAAACATTGGTCGAAAGAGTTAGATGTTTGTTATCATAAGTAGAGCTTCTACATACATTTTAGGGGTGAAGTATTAAGCAAATTTGTGTCTATCCTAAATATATCATCATGTGTGTCCTACATCTTTTTCTTCTGTGCCTAGTCTAGAATTAAAAATAATTGAGGTTTTTGATAGGCTAATGTTGTCACAACGAACAAATACAATCATATGTTGGACTTGTTGCATAGATAAATTCGACCAAAGAAAAACAACATTTGATGAGGTACATTGTTGAAAGGTATCTTGTTGTTTGTTGAGAAAATCCCAATTAAGGAAGAAGTTTGAGACATGTGGCATAGTTGTCAGAATGACAACAATTTGCCTCACATGATTCATGAGATAGAGATATGTTAGGATCCCTTCTCAAGGGGAAGCCAACACCAGTTACAATTAAAAGATAGAAATAAGAGTGTCGGTGTGTGATCTCGGTTTGGACCATGTGTTGGCAATAAAAAATATTATTAGATCCCTAAAGGTATATTTGACATAAACACCTATTTTTCTTTTTTAAATTAAAGAAGTTATTAAATATTTTAAAAAAAATAAATGAATCGAAATTGAATGTTCATTTATCATATTATTCTTTTAAATTTTTTTAAAATCTCAAATATATAACAAAATATTTACTTAGCTCTATAAAGCTTTCTTCTCCAAATCCCTCAAAAACCCAACTTCCAAATATACCATTAGATATTGAATTCGTATACTACACTTTATCCCGACAAAGATCCCCTGCCAACATCATAATTACGTAAAACAAATATTTTAAAAACTTTAAATTGTGATTCAATACCCTTTGTGTTCATATTGTTTGTTTTTGGTTAATTTTTTACTTAAAAAAAATGAAATTTATTGGTTTAAATTATAGAATAACTTTGTATAATATAAATTTAAATATACTAAAAACATAAATAATTAATAATGTACGATAACATAACACAAAATAACAATATATCTACAAATATGAAAAAATTTAAGTGTTTAAAATATATATGTCTCAACAACACATATTTAACGACACCAAAATTAAATGTATACCCCAAACAAACTCATGTCAATCAATTTATTGACATAAAATAAAATGACAAAATGCATGTAATATCAAAATCACACGTATAACTATATGTTCAAATATGTTATAAAATAAGGAACCTGGGACTCAGAATTTAATGTTCAATATTTATAGTGTTGACGAGGAAGTGGTTCAATGCAATTATAGAAGCTAGTACTATCTCATTGCTTCAAAAAGAAAAACAAAATGTCAATGGAAATGAAAGGGTTGTTAAAAATTAAAATATCTCCAAGGAATGCATTTGTTTGGGTTGCTACCTCACAAACAACATAATTTTTCCATCATAATTAGGAGGGTTTCAAGTTTTTGATTTGCTATCTCTCTCATTTTGATTTGTTGACAGATTGTTGGCCGGAGAAAGAATCTTTACAAACAGTAACTCTTCTACAAATAAGACCCAAACTTTACATATTCAATCTGCCTCTACATAAGTAGTACCGGAGCTAATTTAGTTTTTCTAAGAATCTCAGGTCACATTTTTTTTCCTCATCGAAAATGTCACAACTATTTCATACAATAATAAAGTAAACCAAAGCTATTAACAAGAAAAAAACATTTGTGTGTGTATAAAAATCAAGTTCTCCTTCCCACTTCATATTTGTCAACCACCTCCAAAAAAATAACGACTACTCCTTTAAATCGATCCTTTCCAATTTAAAATCAAGTCAACGTATTTATATATCTGCGTATGTTTATTCAACTTCAGTTAATGTGTACCAAACAAAACTCCTAAAGGAAAGAAGATGTGGAAGCTGAAGTTATCATCAGAGGGTGATGAAGAGTTGGTACGAAGTGTGAATAAGCATATTGGAAGACAGTTTTGGGAGTTTGATCCAAATCTTGGAACTCAACAAGAGCGTGCTCAAGTAGAACAAGCTCGCAATGAATTTCACAATAATCGCTTTATTACTAACACCACTTCTGATCTCTTAATGAGATTCCAGGTGCATATTACAAATTTTAGTTATTAAATTCTTTCTTGTATTGCAAGTAATAAAATACATTTATATGAAAAACTTAATTGCATTTCAGTTTGAGAGGGAAAAGGGTTTAAAGATGAAAGATATTGGTTATAAGGTGAAAATGAAGAAGGAAGAAGAAGTAACAGAGGAAGTTGTGGAAATGACACTAAAAAGAGCATTGAGAAATGAGTCAATGATGCAGGCTGATGATGGTTTCTGGCCCGGTGACTATGGTGGACCTCTGTTTCTTATGCCTTCTTTGGTAATAATAATAATAATATCATTTCATTTCTCTCTATTTTCTCTTTATCAACAATGCATTATTCTTTTATCAATTACTTAATTACTATATTATATATAGGTGATAGGATTATGGGTGACTGGTGTCCTTAATGCAGTTTTATCGCCCGACCATCAAACCGAAATGCGACGCTATCTCTTTAATCACCAAGTAAGAAACTAATTCATTCTCTCCTTTATATTCACCCTATTTGCGTAAATTCTATATAAATCATAGCTTATGAAACAGTCTTTTCAACTAATAAACAATTTATTCTAATTTCATTTTTTATTATAAAATAATTTCTGCATAACCATTAATTAGTATATGATCAGAACAAAGATGGAGGGTGGGGATTGCATATAGCAGGTCCCAGCACAATGTTTGGCACAGCTCTCAGTTATGTGACGTTGAGATTGCTTGGAGAAGAAATGGACAGTGGAAATGGGAGCATGCAGAAAGCAAGAAGTTGGATTCTAGATCGTGGGGGTGCCACTTCTATTCCTTCATGGGGAAAACTCTGGCTCTCAGTAAGTGTGTGTGTAATCAAATGATACAATTAAGCTTATACTCAAAATGCAATAACTGTTGTTATTAATATACTACTCTATAATGAAATATAACCAAAAATGTGTCTGAAATGTGACGTATCTGATCTTATTTTTCAATCAGATACAATAACTTTTCGGGTAACATTTTTGATTATATTTCATTCTGGAAGGAGTACATAATAGGTTCTTGGCGTATACGAATGGAGCGGAATGAAGTCGATCCCTCCAGAAATATGGCTGCTTCCCTACTTTGTTCCTTTTCACCCAGGAAAGATGTGGTGTCACACTCGACTTGTGTACCTACCAATGTCATATTTATACGGTACAAGATTTGTGGGTCCTTTCACTCCCATTATTTCATCCCTCAGAACAGAACTCTATACCATTCCTTATCATTTACTCCAATGGGACCAAGCAAAATACCTATGTGCTAAAGAAGATTTGTATCATCCATGCTCAATGATACAGAATATTTTATGGGCTTTTCTTGATAATGTTGGCGAACCTCTTCTCATGCATTGGCCTTACTCCAAGCTAAGGCAAAAAGCACTCAATCATGTTATGGAGCATATACACTACGAGGATCAAAACACTAATTACCTTTGCCTTGGTCCTGTTAATAAAGTACTAAACATGGTTTGTTGTTGGTTGGAAGATCCCAATTCTGAAGCTTTTAAGTATCACATTTCAAGAGTCAAAGACTATCTTTGGGTGGCTGAGGATGGAATGAAAATGCAGGTAATCCTACATCAATTCAAATATTTTTTCTTCATAATACACTCAATATATCAATATGCACTATCACATTTCACGGATCAAGACTGACTCAGACAAATCAGGACTGACCAATCAAAATCGGACGGTCTAATGTATCGATTCCAGTGTAGTCAACTACACTAAATCCAAATTTCATATTTCACGAAGTAGATATTTGTAACGTAACAAATATGAAAAATATAAATAAATGCGTTTTTACTCAATTAATGCATACTAAATTGACAAATGAATGTGCATCAAGTTCAAATAGATTTGTGATTAAACATTGGCTTTGAAACTTTTGAAGACATACATGTTCTATGTGGCTCAGGGATATAATGGTTCTCAAAGTTGGGATGTTGCTTTATCTGTTCAAGCTATCTTGTCTACAAATCTTGATGATGAATACGGATCAATACTTAAGAAAGCAAATAGTTTCATAAAATACTCACAGGTATTATATGAAAAAAAGTTATAGAATAAAGTAATTAAGGTATTATTATATCAAATATATGATAAACACAATACTATATTTTGGTTTGAAGGTTAGAACGAACATGTCTGGTAATAGTAGTAGTTGGTATCGTCACATTTCAAAAGGTGGTTGGCCTTTCTCAACTCAGGACAATGGTTGGACTGTATCAGATTGTACTGCAGAAGCCTTGAAGGTATATAGGTGACAACGATATATGAATGAATCATGCATGAATGCCGTTAAATTTATTAGACCAATTTAATTTATATTTTCAGGCAGCCATTTTGTTATCAAACTTGCCATTTGAGATTGTTGGGAAAGCAATGGAAACAGAAAAATTATGCAATGCAGTCAATTTGCTTTTGTCCATGCAGGTAGATACTCAAATGCAATTAAACATAACCATGCCTATACAATTAGAAGAATGTTTTTATTTTTCTTCCAAATTTAATTAGAAGAATTTATTCAACCACATGGTTTAATATTATTGCAGAATAGAAATGGTGGGTTTGCATCCTATGAGCTCACAAGATCTTATGCATGGCTTGAGGTACAACTTACTTTATAATTAAATAAGGAATGTAGATTCAATTTTTCCATTATATTTAACACTTGAATGGTTTCTGTCACAGAAAATAAATCCAACAGAAACATTTGAAGATATCATCATTGATTATCAGTATGCATCACATTGACAAAGTTCCTTGTAATTTCTATCGTTTGAATTTGTGAAAAATGAGTTCATTATTATATAGGTACGTAGAATGCACATCGTCGGCGATTCAAGGTCTCGCCTTATTCAAGCAACAAATTCCGGGGCACCGAAGGATGGAAATAGAGACTTGCATTGCTAAGGCTGCAAACTATATTGAAAGCATACAGCTACCTGATGGATCATGGTTTGCCAAATTTTATCTATAGACTTGTGTGAGTGTATAAATTATATGATAAAATGATTTTTCATAGTGACTTTAAATATTTGTAAGTAACCAACTAGGTATGGGTCATGGGGAATCTGCTTTACATATGGGACATGGTTTGGAGTAAAGGGGCTGATAGCTGCTGGTAAGAGCTACGAAAATAGCCAAAGCATTAGAAAGGCATGTCAATTTTTGCTTTCCAAACAACAAAAGCTTTCTGGTGGGTGGAGTGAGAGTTATCTTTCATCCCAAAACAAGGTAAAGAATGACCCTTACTTCTATGATATCTCTTTTAACATAGCTAGTTTTTCACTAACAAATAACAAGTAAAGAGCAAATTGTAAAACAGGTATACACAAACCTGGAAGGAAACAAGTCTCATGTAGTGAACACTGCATGGGCTATGCTGACACTTATTGATGCAGGCCAGGTATAGCATACTATAAAATGGCAACGTTAAACTAAGCTCAATGTTGACTGAGTATATATAATGAACTCGTTAATTTATGAATCTATAGGCCGAAAGAGATCCAGCTCCATTGCATCATGCCGCCAAGGTGTTAATCAGTTCACAAATGGAAAATGGGGAGTTTCCTCAGCAGGTAATTAACAACTCACAACCATAGCTATGCAGTAGACTATACATATATATATATATATATACATGGTAATTCACAATTTTGATTTAGCTTTTTTGTAAGATCTCAATTGTTGATTAGACAATCATTGGTTCACATTTTTACTTTTAAATAATTTGATGTGTATTACATATATTATTGTCAACTGCCGTTTTCAAATAAACGGTGAAAAGGCTAATGTTTACAAATATACTGATCCTTATCCCAATACTCTTGAATAAGATTGTCAATAGTCACTTTTATCATGGTATATAATTGAATACAACATACACCATTGAGGATTTGTTTTAGAAGCTGTACTATTATGCAAATCTCAGTATCGGATCTTACTTTGGGTTAAAACACATTTCTTCACAATCACGTATCACTTTTATTTTAATAAATGACCGTGACGTAATACTATTAAATAAATTCATTATAATCTTAAATTAGACATGATACACATGCTAGTTTTTAACCGTGTATTGAACATAAATTTGTATAGGAAATAATGGGCATCTTCAACAAGAATTGTACTATCAATTGCTCTGCATACAGAAACATTTTTCCCATATGGGCCCTTGGTGAATATCGAAATCACGTACTGCTTCATTCCAACAAAGAGTCCAGAGAAAATGCAAAATCTGGTAAACATGTCTAGAATGTTTTATTCTATGTATTTTGTCATTCATTTGCAGCCTTACATTTAACTATCTCTATCTACCATTTCAGCTACACAACTGCCAGTAAAGGGAGCCGGAGGTAAAAAAGTGCATCAAGAGCTGGAAAATTTCTATTGAATACAGCACTGGTCTGAAATGTAAATTGCTATTTAACTAACACATAATGTGATACAAAATTGCCCTCTTATGAGGATGAGTAAGCCAGACAATTTTATCCTGTTACAAGAATACATTGATATAATTCCCCATAAAAATTTAATAAATAACAATAAGTAAACCTCATCGACAAACTTTTTACCAATTGGTTGCTCTGATTTCTCCATCAATCCAAGGATAAGAAGTCAAGAACAAATATTTTTTCATCACCTATTCAATTTTGAAGGATGCAAATAGTTTCCAAGTATGTATAATTAATTGGCTGTACTTAACAAACATACGAGATGCAAATAAGAATGAAATGTTGAATTTTTACTACTGTCAGTCTCTTCTGTGGATTCAAGAAGATACAGAAAGCGGGATTGTGGCGTATCTAATCTTGCCTTGTTCATTTGAAAATGGACCAAACACTTGAAAATGGAAAATGTTTTCTACAAAATTATGTTATATGGACAAAGAAAACAAATTTGGAAACTAACCACAGGTATACCCCATTTTGATCAACATGGGTAGTAGCTAATACATCCATGTTTTGGGGACAGAGATAATGCTGTGATAGGCACCTCAACTTGTATAGCATCTATCTGTCTTGCTAAGATCACATCCCAAAATCACAAGAGAACCTAGGCAACCAGTGCTCCGTGTAAATAACATAAACCCAGAAAATTCTTAGGCACGAAGTTCTAAAAGTCTTCAACCATTTCCCAAAATGGCAGAAGCACCCTCAGGTCTCAACTTTCTTAATCTAGTCTCCAGTCCGCAACATGAGTCTCAAAGAGATTATTCTGTAATGTGTGCGTGCAAGTAGAAGGCACAGACTCACGTAAATATCACATTGTCATTTCCAACAAAATAATTACTGCTAAAGTGAATGGCTGCAGTACTACTGGGAAGGAGAATAAAAAGTGGAGCTAATCATATTAACGCTGGACTCCAAACTTTGGTCTATATGGATCTTGTAAAAGGTTTTTCTAGTGAAACAGACATTAATCTGCAGGGTATGCTGTAGGTGTGTGTAATCAGAATGAGAGCAGCAGCCATACTTTGTTGATCCTATTAACATTTCAAATTGAATAAAAACATCAGCAATACATATGGGGACAGATATTAAGTAGAAAATGATTATGCACATACACACACAGATATGGATCACAATGGATAGAATACTATATTACCGTCCCCGTACTTCCAGATTAACAAAAATGTATTACCCACATACCCATACTGTAACAAAGATTGATAAATAATCTATTATTGTAATTAAGTTTAAAAAATTTACAAATATCTTACATCCAAATGATATCACGTTACTACAATAAACATCAAAACATCCGAAATAACATTTTATCAAGTTGCAATGAGTATTCTCCGAGATCCGTAAAAGAATTGTTGTGTATATTATATTAGTTATTTATAATTATAAAACCACTATTAATAACTCAAAAAAACTCTTAAATATAAAATTACAATTATTTACCTCTTTATCAGAATCAGATTTTATTTACCTCTTTATCAGAATCAGATTTTTGAAAAGTTGCAAACGTTATCTTTCTATTATAAATACAAAATTGCTACCAACACCCCCATTTTGCTATTCACACCCCTCAAAATTTTTAAAAAATCAAAATGTCCAAAATACCCCTGTCATCAACAATACACATTTATTATCCCATAACTCATTTTTATCAAATTTCATCACACCTTACTAACTCACATACATCATCAAACCTCACTAACCCATACTCAAAATCATTAAAAAGTTACATCATTCACTAATAACCTACAACACACCAGTTTGATCATCACATTGTGGTTAAAACTACATAAAAAGGTATGTTTGTTGCTCTGATTTTTTGGTTCGTATTTTTTTTGTAAATCTGGGGATCTTACGTGAACTCAGTTCACGTACGTTATGTTGTTACAGAAACTGAGTTCACGTATGTATAAAAAAAATAAAACATTACGCAATCTGAATTCACGTAAACGTACGTGAACTCAGATTGCGTATTTAATGGAGTTTGAAACCTATGACCACATATTGTATGCATTCTGAATTCACGTACGTTTACGTGAATTAAGTTCACATACGTAAACTGAAATTGCGTAAGTGAACTCAGTTCACGTAGGTTTACTAAATTTCAATTCACGTAAACGTCAGTGAACTGAGTTCACGTAAACGTCAGTGAATTGTAGTTCACGTAAACGTCAGTGAACTGAGTTTACGTAAACGTCAGTGAACTGAGTTTACGTAAACGTCAGTGAACTGAGTTCACTTACGTTTTAAAAAAATTGAAAATTTATTTTTTCGTTTGTTCTGAATACAGATAAATGGACCAAGGGGAATACAATAGTGATGAAATGTATGAAGGTTTGGAACTTGATTTCGAGGATATGAATGACTGTTTGGAACGTGATTTCGATGAAAGGTATGATGATTTTGATGCAATGAATGACGCTATGAACAAGGGAGGTGAAGATGTTATGGTTGATTTGACTGATTTATTTAGCACCGACATGATGTTTGATACGCGAGATAATTTATTAAAATGGACTAGAAATGTTGGAAGGGAAAATGGTTTGTCGTTGTTATTTTTAGATCTGAAAATGCGACAGCACGACCAAGAACAAAGACAAAATTAATTCTTGGTTGTGAAAGAAGCGGTAAATATAGACCTTGGAAGAATCCTAAACCGATGAGGAGTACTTGGAGTAGAAAATGTGAATGTCCTTTTAGATTGAGAGGTACACCATCAAATGTTGGTGATGGATGGTATCTGCATGTAATATGTGGTGTCCATAACCACGAATTGGCTAAAAAACTGAGTGGTCATGCTTTCTTAGCCCGATTGTCTCAGGAAGAGAAAGTTGTACTTGGTGATATGACGAAAAATATGATCAAACCAAGAAACATATTGATGACAATAAAAGATCATAATGTTACAAGTTTGACGACAATAAAACAAGTTTACAATGCACGTCAAGAATATCGTTCATCACTTAGAGGTAATAAAACAGAAATGCAACATCTTTTGACATTGATGGAACGCGACAAATATGTCTATCGATATAGGAAGGTAGATGATTCAAATGAGTTGAGAGATATCTTTTGGGCTCATCCAGATGCTATCAGTCTTGTAAATAATTTTCACATAATATTGATTTTGGATAGCACATACAAGACATGTAGGTATCGAATGCCATTACTTGAAATTATTGGTGTTACATCTACACAAATGACATTTTGTGTGGGATTTGCGTATCTACAGTCTGAACGTGCTGATAATTTTACATGGGCACTACAAATGTTGAAAGAACAGATTACAGGTGGTGAAGTTGAAGTAATTGTTACTGATAGAGATCTTGCTTTGATGAACGCAGTTGAATGTGTTTTTCCAAAGGCGGTCAATTTATTATGCTTGTTTCATGTATGCAAAAATGTCAAAGCGAAGTGCAAGATGACTGTTTTTCCAAAAAAGAAGCAGGTGCAAATAATGGAGGCATGGGAGGCTCTTGTTTACAATTATGATGAGACTCAGTACTATATGAATTTGGCTAACTTTGAAGGAATTTGTAGTAGCTCTTCTATCTTTAATGATTATGTACATGACCAGTGGTTAATTCCTCACAAGGAAAGATTTGTAGAGGCGTGGACAAATAGAGTTATGCACTTTGGGAACACTACAACACAAAGGATTGAGTCGGCGCACTAGAGTTTGAAACGGATATTACAAGATAGCATTGGTGATATATGCAGTGTTTGGGAAACCATCAATAGCATGATTGTATTACAACACAGTGAGATAATAACATCATTTAAAAAAAGCATAATTCAGAAGGTTCATCGACATAGTAACAGATTGTATGCTTATTTGCGTGGTGTTATGTCAAAAAATGCAATAGATCACATTGCGGCAGAGTTTGATCGCGTGAAGTATGTTGGTATAGATAAGTCTGAATGTCGCTGCACAATTAGGAGAACACATGGTCTACCTTGTGCATGTGAGATAGCCAAGTATAGTATGATCCCCCGTTCTATTCCGTTAGATGTTATTCATGTTTGGTGGACTAAATTAACTTTTCATGATGATGGATCGGGTAAACCTTCAGAATTATCTGTGAAACATGAAATAGAAGTGATTGTGAAAAAGTTTGATGAACTTGATGTACCTGGAAAAATTGCAATGAAAGGTAAATTACGTGAGATTGTGTATCCATCGACTACGTCGATGTGTCCACCTATTGACAAGGTTAAAACAAAGGGTGCGCCTAAAAAAGGCAAAAGTAAGATATCAAAAAGAGATAAATCAACTAAGCGTGATCCATCTTGGTGGGAATATGTGGATGCAAGTGTTCGATGCAGTGGCACAAATGCATGCAGTACTGTAACTTCTAATAAAGTACAGCAACCTCGACCATCAGTAAGAAAGCTCACACCTCGACCATCAATCAGCAAAGTTCAACAACCGAGAGTTCTTATCTTCAAGGATTGGTTGCCGGTTGAAATTCACAAATTCATAGATGACATTATTGTTGTGGGCGAGGATGGTAATTGTGGATATCGTGCAGTTGCAGCTTTACTTGGAATGGGTGAGAACTTTTGGGCATTCATTCGTCAAGAGTGTGTGGTAGAGCTTCAAGAATTCATGTCTCATTACGAGATAATTTTTTGTGGACAAATTTTTGTTCAACAACTTATACACAATGTATATGTTGAACATGTTGCAACTTTGGATAATTGGATGACACTTCCAGAAATGGGATATGTGATTGCTTCGAAATTTAACTTGGTTTTTGTAGCATTATCACTTAACCAATCAGAAACATTTTTCCCATATAGAAGTCCACCACCAACATCTACTTCAGATCATCGTATGATAGTTATTGCATTTGTTAATAACTGTCATTTTGTGCAGGTATTTAATTTTTCACTTACATAGTTATTCTCATTTTATGCATTTGTTAACATTTAATGTCATATTTAATAAATTATAAATTTATTATTTTAACAGGTTTATTTAAAGCCAAATTCTCCTATACCACCACCAAGTAATTTGTGGAGAAAATATTGCACAGAAGAAGGGGAATTTATTTACAATTATCGCATTCAACATTGGTTGAAGATATTTCCGTGCAGTATAAACGAATATGTTGTAAAGTAGATGGATATGTATAGATGAATATGTTGTAAACTACATGGATATGTTACAATGAATATGTTGTAAAATTAAAATATTTCCATGCATTATAGATGAATATCCAACATATCCAAAAGTACGCAAAAACTAAAATATCCAAAAGTACACAAAACTAAAATATCAGTTTCAAAAGTACCCAAATATTACAAAAATACCATGTTCGAAAACATTATAAATAAATCTTATGTCCTTCTATTTCTTCTACGATATGGTACTATGTTCGTCTAATCTCTACCACCACCCCTTTGACTTCGCAGCAACAAAATTAACTCATTAATGAGTGGCCTGCCATCAAGTAATATCAGTTGTCGGCCAATCATCTCTTCAGCAATTTCTATTGCTCGACGCTGTGATAAAAAATAAATTAAGTATCAATAATAAAATAAATGAAATATCAACAATGAAATAAATTAAATATCAATAATGAATTAAATTAATTAAAATTAAGTATCAATAATAAAATAAATTAAATATCAATAATGAATTAAATTAATTAAAATTAAGTATCAATAATAAAAAAAAAAATATCAATAATGAAATAAATTAAATATCATTAATAAATTAAATACCGTTATGTCAACTGTGTCATCAGTAGGATCGCCGCCATCAGCTGCATGAGTAGCATGATCAGTAGGCTCTGCATTAGCTTCGTGGACTGGTCCTCTATGAATGATGTATGGATGAGAAATTCTGCGAAACCAGTCCATATAATCATTTGAGCAGACTACATATCCCTGCACAATTGCGCCAGCATCCACTACATGCACAACATATTGCGTAAACATTATTTCCATCTCATCTGGTGTGGTCGTCTGACCCACTACCTCTAACGGTGAGCCATGAATGGTTTGGACATGACCATATTGCCGCAATACTCTGTCTGGTAGATGAGCATACATCTTCGAACCCCAACGTATCCACCCTCGAAATAAAGATACATCTTCAAAAGGCCGCTTCCATCGATGCTCCTCATATGGTGTCCAACAGATCTCGTCAACATCAATCTCATCAAGAGCTTTTCTAAATGGAAGAACCAAACCCTTATCCCTTTTAGGCTTCCATTTAAGTGCTCTATGATAGTCTTCAACGTAACTAGGAGAAAGTCTACAACAGTCTCTACATAATGTAGGAAAATGCTCATAGACCCATGCCTGCACATATATAATAACATATCATTAGTTTAGCATCAGTATTAATAAAAAATATAAACACAATAAACAATTATACAGTTTACCTATAAAAGTGTCAGATACCCTGAAACAGATCTGGTTTGATGCATGCTGGCTTCTCGAAGATTGTCATAAAGATAAGCAAGAGCAGCTGCACCCCATGCATATTCCCCGCAAGAATTAAGGTCTCGGAAGCACTCAAGATAGGCAACACTAACTGCGTAGGCACTCTTATCGCTAAAGAGTGTGCAACCGACCAAAAACAATAGATATGCTCTCGCAGCCATCTGCCAATGCTGCTCCTGACAACGACTATACCTAACTGTGGCTGTCTGCGTCACATTAAATTCAGCATAAGCAACATTGTGACTAACTCCAAGAAGCTCTGCCAATATATCTGCACCTTCATCCTTGTTAAATACATTAACACTGAAGAATGCACCAGTAATGGGAATATGCAACAGAGATGACACGTCGTCCAATGTAATCATCATTTCACCAATAGGGAGATGAAAGCTACTGGTGTCACGATGCCACCTCTCTACGAATGCAGAAATAATCCCTTTGTCGATCATTTCATAGCTGCATTTTATTAATGAATACAATCCCGAGCTTTTAACTAGTTGCTCAACCTCTTGGTCTTCAATAACAGCTTCTTTTAATTTTTTCCCATTGCTGAACACCCTTAGTTCTCCCCGATCCTGACATTATTTAAGTGAAAAATATAAGTTAAAAATAAATGTTAAACATAAATTTAAAAAAAAAAATTAGTTAACTTAATTTGATTGAGAAAATTACCTCGCCATCCCAAAGTCGAGTCGCAACATGATCGCCAAATGTTCTAAGGACAGAACTATCAATCGGACCACCGGGATAGCCAACATCCTGTGGTGGTTCATCTATATCAGCTGTTTGGGGTTCGGTTTGGGACTCTTCCTGTTGCTGCTGTACTCGTCGCCGTTGTGCCCTTGCAGAAGCAGTTGGCCTAATACGGTGACCGTCCGCATTAGACTCTGCATTAGAAGTACCCTCATTAAGTCTAATACGACCCTCTCTATCAGTATACATAGTGCGCACCATATCTGCAAAACGAAAATCATTTAAAAATATATAAAGAGTAAATCATTTCTGAATTAAGTAAACCAATTTTCAAAATTCCATAAATCACTTACATGAGACTGCCACTAGTATATAGTCACCAATAATAATTTAAGAAAGTATAAGTAGTTGAATGTAAATAAGCCAAATTATTGATGACCGTTTAGAATAATTGCCTTTAATTAATTGTTTTTATAGCAATGGTTCTATAAACTTTTTATTTGTTGGTTTGGTTTAGCACATGATTTCAAGGGTTTCATATAATAAATAACAAAGGGTTTCATGTCATAGTGAAGAAGAAGAAGAAAAAAAAAAAAATTGGATTTGAAGTGTACGTGAACTGATTTTCCAAACCTTACGTGAACTCAATTCACGTACGCAAAAAAATTTCAAAAACTTAAACCTTACGTGAACTCAGTTCACGTATGTGTACGTGATTTCAATTCACGTACACATACGTGAACTAAGTTCACGTAAGGTTTGGGTTTTTGAAAAAAAAATTCGTACGTGAATTCAGTTCACGTACGTTTCTGGGTTTTTGAAAAATTTTGAACGTATGTGAACTGAGTTCACGTACGTTTCTGGGTTTAGGGCAAAACGCAGGTTGTTCTTCATCAACCCAGAACAACATAAACAAACAATGATAATAGATAAAACAAAACAACAAAAACAAAGAATGATAATTACTTACTTGAACTTGGTTGATGATGATTGATGAAAATGATGGATGATGATTGATGAAAATTGTGGATGATGATTGATGAAAATGGTGGATGATGATTGATGATGAGGCTGGTGAGATTGCTGAAGAAGATGAAGAAGTGATGTTATGAAGAAGAAGATGAAATAAAGGGAAGGGTATTTTGGTCCTTTTTGAGGGGTGTGAATAGCAATATGGGGGTGTGAATAGCATTTTTGTTATAAATATTGTAGTTGTTTAATAATACTAATAGTTGCTAAAATATAAAAGAAAGTAAATAGTTAAACTAAACACAAATTTAATTGAATAATTAGTATATTACAACAATTATTACCTTATTTTTCATGTTTAACATATAAGTGTCTCCAAAGTATTCTGATTAAGTATAGATCGTTGAGGGCTCCATAACCTACCACCACCAAACGGTAGAAATTGGGATGGTCAAAATATCTTTGATAATTTTTTTGTAAAATTGGATACTTGATTCCATTTGTTTTCCAGCAATCCAAGAATATCAAATGTAGCCCAACAATACTTTTTTCTCCAAGTATAGATCTAACTCAGATTGTACATCATTGGTATCATTGACATATGAATCATAACTAGAACTATTAATTTAACAAGCCCCTTGGCCTCAGCCCACATTTTAGGGGCCAACAAAATTAATAATTTAAAAGCCCAAAAAACAAGACTCTTAAACTAAAAGTCCCATAAAATTTTGTAGGCTTAATGGGTTTATAGACCCACTTTTTTTTTAGAAATAAATTTTTTCAATTTTTTTATCGATAAATTTTTTTGATTTTTTTCTACAAAAATTTCCGTTTTTTTTCGATAAAAAATTTCTGACTTTTTACGTTAAAAATTTCCAATTTTTTTTCGATAAGAAGTTTTCGATAAAAAAATTTCATTTTTTTTGGACAATTTTTTTTTCAAAAAAACAAATCTCAAAATTAACAAAATATTGGGAGTCTATAGGCCCCTATAGCCCCCTCCCTTAAGCCCCATGAAATAATGGGCCGAAATTTTAAAAAATTATTTTGATAGGGGCCTGATAATAGAGGTTTAATAAATAAAAAATTAAGGAGACCTTGTAGTTAGGGACTTTTTTTACGGCTCTAATCATAAAAGCTAACAAATTTGGTACAATTACCATTTTCGAAATTTGACTCCTTCTCATTCTCATTGAACTTTTCCGTTGCATTGTCCACCAATCCATTAGTCTTAACTTGATAATCTTCAAATAATAAGTAACAACTTTTTGATATTTTTAATTTCAATTGAAGACAAATTTCCATAAAGTTTCTGATAAAAGTACTCTAACAACTTGAATTTAAATCTTGGTTCCAAAATTATGGCAATCCCCATGAATATCATGAATAACAACCAATATTTTTCAAATTTATCAACCATTGAAGAAATCATATTTCTAATAACTTCAATTGAGCAAGTCTGACATTGCTTCAAATAGAGCTTTAATTCACAAATCAATGGAAAAAATATGTTTATTATGGGATATTGTGTACCTGAAAATATCTCAATTACACGATTAAAGACTTGCAACCTATTACAAATTTCTTTTGTTATTTTCGCAAACATGTATACAAATGTTATCGTGTTTCCAAACGAATAAAAACATCTTTATATTATAATGCAACAACAAGTATACGATAAGTTGCAATCAAGAATAAGTTTTTTTTAGTGATGAAACTTTTAATTGACGTGTTGCTTCCCTACTAGTTTGGTCTCTTTTAGGTGTGACTAGAGTTGTCAATTTGACAAGCCTCTAATTATTGCCACAACCCACATGTTGGAGGGGGTAAAAAATTTTATAATTTAAAAGACCCAAAAAAAAAGCCCCTAAAATTTTATGGGCATATAGGCCCACGTTTTTTTTAAAAAATCGATTTGTTTTTTTAAAAAAAATTTGACAAATTTTTTTTGAGAAATAATTTTTTTCGGTTTTTTCACTAAAAAAAGTTTTCAATTTTTTTATAAAAATTTTTTCAAAAATTTTTTTATTCAAGAAAAAAAATCGATTTTTTTTCGAGAATTATTTATTTATTTTTCTCACAATTTTTTGAGAAAAAAAATATTAAAATATTTTTTTTATATTATTTCAAAAAAATTTCAAGAGAAAATCTCAAAATTATCAAAATATTAGGGGCTTATAAGCCTGACATTTAGAATGGGCTAAACACCAAGGATTCATATGAGACTTAGACACCACATCTCAACCCAAAACCTTAAGACATTAAGTTTATGGGTTCATTCTCCTTATATATCCAATATAGCCTCCATTCCAGGTCAATGTGGGACTAACCACTCATAATTGAATTCCAACAATCTCATCCTCAATTATGAGTCCCCACCACTAGACTTGATCCACTTGATCCAAGTCCTTTATTGACCACTAGACTTGATCCAATTCCTTGTTGGTCCACCACTAGACTTAATCCACTTGATCCAAGTCCTTGTTGGTCCCCCAATCAAGCCAAACTAGGCTTTGATATCCAAAATGATGATTGACAATTTTATATAAATATTTCAATATATCTACACTCTACCAAAACCTTTGAAAGAGCTTCAGGACATTCTACATCCACAAACATATCATGCTATTTAATTTTTAAAATGTTAACATAATGAAAAAAATTATATGCAACTAATAACGTTTACAATATGTAAGTATCATGCCGTAATATGCGACTTTGCATATTACAATCATCATCAATGTAGTGACATGTAATGACCATATACCCTCCCTTTCTTTTGGTTGCTAGTTGTCCACGTGTCTATTGTTAAAACAATCCTTTCTACCAAGAATCTTGAACAAAGGTTAAATACCTTCACAATATATTCTAAAGCAAATGATCTATCATTGAAATGAGATACTTGTAAAGTATTATTATATTAGAAAAGTCTTCTCTTGACTTCTCGGGATCAAAATAATAGTTACTCAAATAAATGAATGACTCATCTACCTTCTTTTGCTCTTTCAATAAGATTGCTTGTCTTATATCCTAAAGTAAATGACTCATCTACCTTCTTTTGCTCTTTCAACAAGATCACTTGTCTTATATTCTTCTTTTATAAGACAAAATATTTACACAAATGGTTTGTTCCATCGTACCCTTTACCTGCCATTGGCTTGTTGCAATAATTGCATATAGATTTTTCTTCTCCATTAATAGTTTTTTTAATAAAATATTCCAAACAACCATCTTTACTAACAAAATGTTGAGAATTAACCTTCTCAGAACCACGCACAATGATCATTAGGTGCATTTTATTTTGAATTTGTGTGGGAGAAGAGTTAGTTTTGAATTACTTTGATTGAAACAACTCAAATTGATTTTTTATATAAAAAGAAAAATAAAAAAAGAATAAATAAACTTTAATATAACACGAATTTATAATTAAGTATGCTAACAATGAAAATAATATAAGATATAAGTTTAAATTCTTTTTAAAAAAGACAAATATTTAATTAGTAGACAACGATCAACAAATAAATTCATAAAAACACAATCTTGACTTCCAATTGTCAAATAAATAAATTGTTTCAAGTTTTAAATTTATTAATAGAAACCTTATTTAACAAATGATATTTTACTGAGCATCAGTATTAAGAAATAAATTATAGAGTTGGTGTAAAGTTAATGAAATTGAACCCGGCTTAGACGAAGAAGAATATTAAATGTTTATTTCGGATATTGAAAGCATAGGGTAAGATGAAGGGGTGGAAAAAAAAATGAAAACCATGTAACAATTATCTATATATTTTATAAAAAAAAAAATAATTATTAATACAATTTTTTTTACTTTAAACTAATAATAAAAAAACTATAATAACGTGTTAATTATCAAAAATAGAAAATTCATATAAATAAATATAAGTTAGCCTTAGTTTATCTATACTAATAACATAATTCAATTTAGTTTTTTTTTTAAGGTCGGTTTGTTCTGGATCTATTTGTATATATATAAGACTTGAGTCATTTTCTACCTCCCTTACCTTTTTTGGTTATACTCACTCAACTACTGATTTTTCTTTATTTACAAAATATTTTAAATGATCATTTCACTGCACTGATTATGTATGTCGATGACAGAGTGCTCACATGTAATGACTACACTGAAATTCAATAGGTAAAATTGTTTTTAAATGAAAAATTCAAAATCAAAGATCTAGGTTGTCTTAGATATTTCCTTGGCATTGAAGGTGCTAGATCACCAAATGGTATTGTTCTTAACCAACACAAATATACACTAGAATTATTAGATGAAACTGGCCATCTAGCCACCAAACCATCTAATACTCTTTATGATTCTTCTCTGAAATGATATTGTATTGATTCTCTTTTCTATGAAGATATTACTCAATTTATGAGACTCATTGGGAGACTTATTTATCTTACTACAACTCGGCCTGACATAGCATTTGTTGTTCAGCAGCTGAGTCAACATGTTTCTCAACCTCGACTTGTCCATTATCATCCTGCAACTCGCATCCTACATTATTTAAAATTATGTCCTGCAAAGGGCTTATTTTATTTTTCTTCCATTTATTTATGTCCTGGTTTTGGAGACTCTGATTGGGCTACGTGTCCAAACATTAGGAAATCTGTCATAGGCTATGTTGTCTTCTTAGGCTCATCTTTAATCTCTTGGAAATCAAAGAAACAGTCTACTGTTTCAAGGTCCAGTTCTGAGGCTGAATATCATGCCTTGGCCAGCCTAACTTGTGAAATACAATGGCTGCACTACCTCTTCAAAGATCTTCACATCACTCTCAGCAAACCAACGTATGTTTAATGTGACAACCAGACAACAATTTACTTGGTTCACAACCCAATATTTCATGAACGAACCAAACATATAGAAATTGATTGTCATATCGTTCATGAGAAAATTAGTCTTGACATCATAAAGTTATTCCCTAAATCTTATGCTGCTCAAATAGCATACTTGTTAACGAAGCCTATGTTGAAACCAACTTTCATGCAACTATTATCTAAGCTTGGTGTATTTGATGTGCATTGTCCAACTTGTGGGGGAGTGTTAAATATGAATTAGCCTTAATTTATCTATACTAATAACATAATTCAGTTTAGGTTTTTTGTAAGGCCTGTTAGTTTTGGTCTTATTTGCATATATGTAGGACTTAGGTTATTTTCCCAATTTAGGTTTTTCAATTCACATAATTCTTCTTCTCTTAATTCAATACTTGCCATAAATATGTTTTATAGATATCTATAATAATATATGTGTGTTTATTCATTGATTTTTGATTAGTACTCAATTACATTGATCAATTCAAAATGTGTCTACGAAACAATGACTTTCATATGCTAGTAAATTTCATATGCTTTAGATATTGAAACTGTGATTTGGTGACAAAGATTCTAGAAAATACTAATATAATGGATAACGAAACTATGTCTTTGTCATTGTGGATAATGGAACTATGTCTAGGTGAGTGAATATGGATTATATGGATAATAGAACTATGTCTGTGTGACTATGAATAATGAAAAAAATGTGATTTTGTTAATGGTAGATTATTTTATAAATTGATTTAAATATGTGATTTAACATTTTTGCTGACATAAATATCAATTAGAATAGCAACTAAAAAGGATGTGAAAAATTATGAGAGATTAAAGAATTGTTGCAAGGTGGGATGATAGTAAAACCAAATTATTTCTAAAAATTTGCATGAAAAAACTTTGAGCCTAATATATCTACATTGGAATTGGTATGTATAGAGAATCGTGTAACTTGGTAAGGTAGAACATCATATACATTGGTATGAGTAGAGCATATCTAAATTGATATGGATAGAGCATCATGTAAATTGGTATTGGTAGAGTATTATGTAGCTTGATATTGTATAGAAACTAAAATTTATTTTTTCAATTTTTTTAATTATTGCACTTTTTTTTATTAAAGGTCCAATTTTTAATATTAGAACAGGACCTCCAAAATTTATTACTTGCATATTTTCATATCATTTTATTTATATGTTTATTTTTCAGAAGGATCTGAAAACTATGGAATCGAGAACCTAAATTCATTGATTTGCTTAGGATAAAAAGGAAAGGGAGAGAGAAATTAGATAGAGATTGGAGGGAGAGATAGAGATACATAAGAGATAAATAGACATATGTGTATTTAGAAAAATGTATATATTTAAAAAATGTTTTTTCAAACAAACATGTTTTCTTGAAAATTATTTTTATATCGTTTATGGTAATTTTGTGGTTTAAAAAAATTATTTTTATAAAATGGTATACAGGTTAAAAATCATTTTTATAATAGTAAACAAACAATAGTTAAAAAAATCTCTAAATTATTTTAATTAAGTTCAAATAAACACATCCAATAATAATAATAATAATAATAAATACAATATAATAAAGCAAACATGATTCTTTCGCAAGTATGACGCATGTCAGCTAAATAGAGTGCAAGCAAATATGAAGTTTCTATTGATAGAAATAATCACCTCATAGATTTTATTTTATTTTTAAGAAAAAAATAAAACTTTCATTATGTCACGATTTGACATGATCCGTTGAGAATTTCAAAATAAAATACAATCAATTACACCACTACTTAACCGTTTCGTTGATAGAAATAACCACCTCATTGTGTAGATTTTTTTTAAAAAAAAAAATAAATAAAATTTTCATTACATCACGATTTGATGCAGTTGAGAATTTATTGGCCAATTAAAAAATAAGAAGACTTACGCAAAGACTTTTTTTTAAGTAATGATTTTTTAAATACTATTTTATCAACCACGGCTAGAGGTGTCAAAAAAGTCCTAAACTACAAGGCCCTCTCAAATTTTGTTTATTAAACCTCTATTACTATGTCCCCTATCAAAATATTTTTTTTAAAATTTCGGCTCATTATTTCATGGAGCTTAAAGGCGGGGGATCTAGGAGTTTATAGGCCCCCAATATTTTGTTAATTTTGAGATTTTTTTTCTTGGAAAATTTTCGAAATTTATTTTATTCAAAAAAAATTAAAAAAAAATTTCTCAAAATATTCTGTGAAAAAAATTAAAAAAAGATTATAAATAATTTTTTATCAATTAATTAGTACAATAATATATTTATTAAAATAGTAATTTGTATCGGTGTGATGCACGTATTACACACTAGTAATAATAATATATAAAGGTGGGTGTGCGGGAGAGTGGATCCCGTACCTCGGTAACCGCACTCATACCTAGGTAATTATTCATACTAATTATACGGATTTTTACTCTATCAATTGTGGATATTCACTGAATCTGAATCAAATTGTCATCCCTATAAATAATTAAGTCACGAAATATAGCCAATGTAAAAGAGGGGGAAAATAAATAAGCATGCATGGAGCGAGCAAAGGCCAATAACTAAAAAAAAATGAATATAACCTATTCCATCTTCTCATTTATCATTTAAGGTAATACACACTTTTTAAGAAAATGTTAGTTAAGAAAATGACGTGCTAAGTGCTAACACTAAAATACCATAAGGAAATCATTACCTTAATAGGAAAGGCTGAAATAAGTGATAGAGAAGAAGATAGGTTAGACTCTTTCAACTTCTATTAATGTGTATAGATAGATATATTGAATGATAAGTATACTGTTTCCATAATGTAAATTAAGTACTTGAAAGGTTGATATACACCAAATGTCTAATTATTTAATGTCATGTTATTTTTTATAATTAATAAATCTGAATAAAAGTTACATTTTGAATTAGTTGTCACCAGAATATCAGGACCATACAAAACTCCTAAAGGAAAGAAGATGTGGAAGCTGAAATTATCATCAGAGGGTGATGAAGAGTTGGTACGAAGTGTGAATAAGCATATTGGAAGACAGTTTTGGGAGTTTGATCCAAATCTTGGAACTCAACAAGAGCGTGCTCAAGTAGAACAAGCTCGCAATGAATTTCACAATAATCGCTTTATTACTAACACCACTTCTGATCTCTTAATGAGATTCCAGGTGCATATTACAAATTTTAGTTATTAAATTCTTTCTTGTATTGCAAGTAATAAAATACATTTATATGAAAAACTTAATTGCATTTCAGTTTGAGAGGGAAAAGGGTTTAAAGATGAAAGATATTGGTTATAAGGTGAAAATGAAGAAGGAAGAAGAAGTAACAGAGGAAGTTGTGGAAATGACACTAAAAAGAGCATTGAGAAATGAGTCAATGATGCAGGCTGATGATGGTTTCTGGCCCGGTGACTATGGTGGACCTCTGTTTCTTATGCCTTCTTTGGTAATAATAATAATAATATCATTTCATTTCTCTCTATTTTCTCTTTATCAACAATGCATTATTCTTTTATCAATTACTTAATTACTATATTATATATAGGTGATAGGATTATGGGTGACTGGTGTCCTTAATGCAGTTTTATCGCCCGACCATCAAACCGAAATGCGACGCTATCTCTTTAATCACCAAGTAAGAAACTAATTCATTCTCTCCTTTATATTCACCCTATTTGCGTAAATTCTATATAAATCATAGCTTATGAAACAGTCTTTTCAACTAATAAACAATTTATTCTAATTTCATTTTTTATTATAAAATAATTTCTGCATAACCATTAATTAGTATATGATCAGAACAAAGATGGAGGGTGGGGATTGCATATAGCAGGTCCCAGCACAATGTTTGGCACAGCTCTCAGTTATGTGACGTTGAGATTGCTTGGAGAAGAAATGGACAGTGGAAATGGGAGCATGCAGAAAGCAAGAAGTTGGATTCTAGATCGTGGGGGTGCCACTTCTATTCCTTCATGGGGAAAACTCTGGCTCTCAGTAAGTGTGTGTGTAATCAAATGATACAATTAAGCTTATACTCAAAATGCAATAACTGTTGTTATTAATATACTACTCTATAATGAAATATAACCAAAAATGTGTCTGAAATGTGACGTATCTGATCTTATTTTTCAATCAGATACAATAACTTTTCGGGTAACATTTTTGATTATATTTCATTCTGGAAGGAGTACATAATAGGTTCTTGGCGTATACGAATGGAGCGGAATGAAGTCGATCCCTCCAGAAATATGGCTGCTTCCCTACTTTGTTCCTTTTCACCCAGGAAAGATGTGGTGTCACACTCGACTTGTGTACCTACCAATGTCATATTTATACGGTACAAGATTTGTGGGTCCTTTCACTCCCATTATTTCATCCCTCAGAACAGAACTCTATACCATTCCTTATCATTTACTCCAATGGGACCAAGCAAAATACCTATGTGCTAAAGAAGATTTGTATCATCCATGCTCAATGATACAGAATATTTTATGGGCTTTTCTTGATAATGTTGGCGAACCTCTTCTCATGCATTGGCCTTACTCCAAGCTAAGGCAAAAAGCACTCAATCATGTTATGGAGCATATACACTACGAGGATCAAAACACTAATTACCTTTGCCTTGGTCCTGTTAATAAAGTACTAAACATGGTTTGTTGTTGGTTGGAAGATCCCAATTCTGAAGCTTTTAAGTATCACATTTCAAGAGTCAAAGACTATCTTTGGGTGGCTGAGGATGGAATGAAAATGCAGGTAATCCTACATCAATTCAAATATTTTTTCTTCATAATACACTCAATATATCAATATGCACTATCACATTTCACGGATCAAGACTGACTCAGACAAATCAGGACTGACCAATCAAAATCGGACGGTCTAATGTATCGATTCCAGTGTAGTCAACTACACTAAATCCAAATTTCATATTTCACGAAGTAGATATTTGTAACGTAACAAATATGAAAAATATAAATAAATGCGTTTTTACTCAATTAATGCATACTAAATTGACAAATGAATGTGCATCAAGTTCAAATAGATTTGTGATTAAACATTGGCTTTGAAACTTTTGAAGACATACATGTTCTATGTGGCTCAGGGATATAATGGTTCTCAAAGTTGGGATGTTGCTTTATCTGTTCAAGCTATCTTGTCTACAAATCTTGATGATGAATACGGATCAATACTTAAGAAAGCAAATAGTTTCATAAAATACTCACAGGTATTATATGAAAAAAAGTTATAGAATAAAGTAATTAAGGTATTATTATATCAAATATATGATAAACACAATACTATATTTTGGTTTGAAGGTTAGAACGAACATGTCTGGTAATAGTAGTAGTTGGTATCGTCACATTTCAAAAGGTGGTTGGCCTTTCTCAACTCAGGACAATGGTTGGACTGTATCAGATTGTACTGCAGAAGCCTTGAAGGTATATAGGTGACAACGATATATGAATGAATCATGCATGAATGCCGTTAAATTTATTAGACCAATTTAATTTATATTTTCAGGCAGCCATTTTGTTATCAAACTTGCCATTTGAGATTGTTGGGAAAGCAATGGAAACAGAAAAATTATGCAATGCAGTCAATTTGCTTTTGTCCATGCAGGTAGATACTCAAATGCAATTAAACATAACCATGCCTATACAATTAGAAGAATGTTTTTATTTTTCTTCCAAATTTAATTAGAAGAATTTATTCAACCACATGGTTTAATATTATTGCAGAATAGAAATGGTGGGTTTGCATCCTATGAGCTCACAAGATCTTATGCATGGCTTGAGGTACAACTTACTTTATAATTAAATAAGGAATGTAGATTCAATTTTTCCATTATATTTAACACTTGAATGGTTTCTGTCACAGAAAATAAATCCAACAGAAACATTTGAAGATATCATCATTGATTATCAGTATGCATCACATTGACAAAGTTCTTTGTAATTTCTATCGTTTGAATTTGTGAAAAATGAGTCCATTATTATATAGGTATGTAGAATGCACATCGTCGGCGATTCAAGGTCTCGCCTTATTCATGCAACAATTTCCGGGGTACCGAAGGATGGAAATAGAGACTTGCATTGCTAAGGCTGCAAACTATATTGAAAGCATACAGCTACCTGATGGATCATGGTTTGTCAAATTTTATCTAGAGACTTGTCTGAGTGTATAAATTATTTGAAAAAATGATTTTTCATAGTGAGTTTAAATATTTGTAATTAACCAACTAGGTATGGGTCATGGGGAATCTGCTTTACATATGGGACATGGTTTGGAGTAAAGGGGCTTATAGCTGCTGGTAAGAGCTACCAAAACAGCCAAAGCATTAGAAAGGCATGTCAATTCTTGCTTTCCAAACAACAAAAGCTTTCTGGTGGGTGGGGTGAGAGTTATCTTTCATCCCAAAACAAGGTAAAGAATGACCCTTGCTTCTATTGTATCTCTTTCAGCATAGCTAGTTTTTCACTAATAAATAACAGTTAAAAACGAAAATTGTAAAACAGGTATACACAAACCTGGAAGGAAACAAGTCTCATGTAGTGAACACTGCATGGGCTATGCTGGCACTTATTGATGCAGGCCAGGTATAGCATACTATAAAATGGCAACGTTAAACTAAGTTCAATGCTGACTGAGTATATATAATGAACTTGTTAATTTATGAATCTATAGGCCGAAAGAGATCCATCTCCATTGCATCATGCCGCCAAGGTGTTAATCAATTCACAAATGGAAAATGGGGAGTTTCCTCAACAGGTAATTAACAATTAACAAGCATAGCTATGCAGTAGACTACATATATATGCATATATACATGGTAATTAACAATTTTGATTTAGCTTTTTTGTAAGATCTCAATTGTTGATTAGACAATCATTGGTTCACATTTTAACTTTTACATAATTTTATGTGTATTACATATATTATTATCAACTGCCGTTTTCAAATGAACGGTGAAAAGAGCTATCCTAATACTCTAAAATAAGATTGTCAATAGTCACTTTTATCATAGTATATAATTGAGACAACATACACCATTGAGGATTTGTTTTAGAAGCTGTACTGTTATGAAAATCTCAATATCGGATCTTACTTTGGATTAAAAAACATTTCTTGACAATCACGTATCACATTTTTTTTAATAAATGACTGTGTCGTAACACTATTAAATTAGACATCACATGCTAGTGTTTGACCATGTATTTAACATAACCTAATATGATAGGTGTTTTGTATAGGAAATAATAGGCATCTTCAACAAGAATTGTACTATCAATTACTCGGCATACAGAAACATTTTTCCAATATGGGCCCTTGGTGAATATCGAAATCACGTACTGCTTCATTCCAACAAAGAGTCCAGAGTAAATGCATAATCTGGTAAACATGTTTAGAATGTTTTATTCTATGTATTATGTCATCCATTTGCAACCTTACATTTAACTAATATCTCTATCTACCGTTTAAGCTACACAACTGCCAGTAAAGGGAGCCGGGGGTAAAAAAGTGCAATTTAAATTGAATAAAGCACTGGTGTGAAATGTAAATTGCTATTTAACTAACACAATGTGATACAAAATTGCCCTCTTATGAGGATGAGTAATCCAGACTATTTTATCCCTGTTACAAGAATACATTGATATAATTCCCCATAAAAATTCAATAAATGACAATAAGTAAACCTCATCCACAAACTTTTTACCAATTGGTTGCTCTCATTTCTTCATCAATCCAAGGACAAGTCGAGAACAAATATATTTCCATCACCTATTCGATGTGGTGTTCATTTTCTGCCTAAACTTCCACTCAAGTGTTGATATTTAGTGACTTGAGGACTCAGTCACACATGAATTTGGCAATCACTAAGAAAGGCAACTACACACCTCGTACTTTGAAACAACTTATCTACCTTCTGCCATACCATGCACTGAATATCTAGGAGCTTCCTTGCTTTTTCTTGCAAGTGTGAATGTTTCCGAATTGTCTCGCCATGTATCTAGTAAGATGAAAAACATAGTAAATATATAGTCATGAAAAGAATCACATTCAATTGGACTTCTATAAACAACTGAACTGGCCTACGAGAAATGTCCCAAACCTTCAAAAATAGCCTGATGACAGCTTGTAGAAACTCAAAATTATTTCTGGAGGAGAGCTCAAAAATAAAATAATCCAGAAGCTGTTCAATCCATGTCAACTCGGGTCTCTTCTCATCTTCTTGCTGCTCATCATCATCATCGATGATCTGAAGCATTCGGAGTTCCATATCTAGAGTTGACGGGGATAATCCTTTGATATAATCAGTGAAAGCTGCATCTGCAATATGAAATGTTAAATTCTAAGTGTGTATCCGGATGAGCGCTCACCAAATATGGTTTTGAATTAACCAGATTTTGTAAAATTAATTTAGTTAAATTGAGTTTCAAGTGAACTGAAATACGTTTAGATGCTTTAACTCTAAAACCAAATTGGATAAAGAACTTGGTGCAAATTTTTCAACCCAATGTAAGAGTTTTTTTATCACACTTCTAATCAAACCTAGGCTTGGAGACAATCAATTTTATTTTGAAACAACTAAACACCCTTTTCTTTACACAGCCAAGTTTTCATCAATCAAACTTAATTTTGAAGGATGCAAATAGTTTCCAAGTATGTATAATTATTTGACTGTAATTAACAAACATACAAGTTGCAAATAAGAATGAAATGTTGGATTCTTACAACTGTCAGTCTCGTCTGTCGATTGAAGAAGATACAGAAAGCGGGATTGTGGCGTATCTAATCTTGCCTTGTTCATTTGTTTTTCTTCATTTTTTACATCCTTCTCCTCTAGTGATACCTTACCAGGCTCAAACAATATTTCCCCCGAGAGCAATGGAACTGAAGGCAGGAAGAATGGAGCCTTTTCAGGTTTTTTAGGAGGCTCAATAGGTTTATTGCGAACCTGGAATGTAGAGTTTGTCATTCAACAACCATGTCAAACTAAATGTCATTCACATGGATAACAGAAAACAAAAGAGAAAATGAAGAAAATAAGGTTTAAACAGAAGTTCATAGCATGAGAAGGAATTATCTGAGATGTGGAAGACCTTTATAATGTCTAAATTGATCAAGCTTTGCCATTGACTCTTGGGCAGCAATGACAGTGTAACTAAATCGGGTATTTGCTTATCTTGAGTTGGGAAAGTTGTAGCATTCTTAGGTTGAGAGGCATTCATCAGTTTACCAGAATGCTCAACTTGAGTATCTTCTGTGGAAGAGATGGATGGCAACTTGACACTCACAATCCTTTTTCCACTTGCATATGAATCAACATTTGAACTACTAGAGAACATTGCCTGGCTTACCCTGATAAAATTTCTCAGTATCAGAAATGGTTTCATCATAACATGTTTAACTTCATTCTGAAATTTTATAGAACCAAAGATCCCTGCGATGTCATTTAAATTTCAAAGGTAACACTTTTCCCATTCAAGATTGTTTGCACCTTTTAGAAATTTAACAAATGACTTGTTGGCATAATGAAAATTTTATATGGAGAATGTTGTCTCAGGTACACATCTCAATAATTTTATTCTAGAAAATGACTTACACCTACAAGTAGGAATCAGTTTCCTCATCTTACAGGATTAACTGCCAAAGACCATAAAAGAATACATAACAGATGTACCAAACACTTGAAAATGGAAAATGTTTTCTACAAATTATGTTCTATGGACAAAGAAAACAATTTGGAAACTTACCACAGGTATACCCCATTTTGGTCAACATGGGTAGTAGCTAATACATCCATGTTTGGGGACAGAGATAATGCTGTGATAGGTACATCAACTTGTATAGCATCTATCTGTCTTGCTAAGATCACATCCCAAATTCTAAGACTCCCGTCCATACTGGATGACAGAAGCCACTTACCATCCTCACTGAAGCACAAATCTGTTATACGATCTGTGTGACCTTCAAATTTTCGAACAAGTCTGAGAGCCACGACATCAAACAACCTGATTGTTAAATCATCTGCTACTGTAGCCAGGAGACCTAAAATTCAATATAATCCTTCAATCACTTCATGGCTCGAGAATATTAATTATAGAGTAAGAATCTTTTTTCCTTCTACTCAGTTCATGCACATTATTAATTTTTTTAACAAAAAGGAATTAGGAACTTTTGAACACATGGATTGAAAGACATGGAAAGTGATGAATATTCAAATTACCATTATAACGATGGTAAATAATCTTAACAACAGAACAACCAATCTCCCATCTGGATTTAAGACCCCTTTCTTTGAAATCCCAAACCTGAAATAAAACAAACCATAAATGAGGGCTTCCAGTATAATTAGCAATGCTAACCATTGACTTTAACAAGTGACAATTACAGAGAGCATTCAAACAAGAAATATGAACCTTTAGATCTCCTTGATATCCTGCACTTATCATTAGAGTATTTGTTGAGTCACAAGCAACTCCAACCACCTCACCATCATGAGCACAACTTCTTGATTCTGACATGTCAATGTAAGCACCCCTATGAATTCCTGATTGAAGGTTAAATTTTTCGATCCAACCACCGGCTGTACCTAAAATGGCAAAATTGCCACAAGCACTGATGGCACAAGCCTGTTTCAACATGAAATCAGTGCTCAGCTAGTATCCACCACTCTGTCAAAATGACTATGAAAAGGTGACACCCTAATAGAGAAATGTCTTGTATTTTGTATTATCTTGCCACACATCCATCAACATTTTCAGTATAAAAATGAAGATTGAGAGTGGCCTAATAAAAAACAAAAGAAGCAGCGCATTTCACACGCCTTCCTTAAAGTAGTAATTGTTAGGAAACAAAAAAAAAAACTCCATGAAGAGGTATTCCTAACCTTTACAGGTGTTGGATTTTCAGGGCATGGACTCAATATATGCTCTCCTAGAACAAAATTTTGAAGTCTCCACATATATGCTTGGGCAGTATCCATATGACAAGTAACCACATTGCACCAATCACGCTCTCTAATTTCAGCTGAAGTTTGCACAAGAAAAGAATAAGTGATATTTCTGACAGCACTTTTTCTTATAAACTATTGAGTAGGAATGCTACAAGTGCAATAATATACAAATTACATACATACAGATGTTTGTAGAAAGATTACTTTTGACGAGTTTTCTTTGGCTCAATAGCTGATTTGAGACAATATTTCGTGATTGGATTATATATTTGATGTAAAAGGGGTTTCCTTAACAGATATGCAGTGGTTGGGAAGAATCTACATTGATGTTTTCTCTTTTTCCTTGTTTATTCCTTATCCAAAATTTTGGGCCCGATTACTAAAAATTTATAAAACTAGCTAGAAGGTGAAACAAATATAATCATCAATTAATCATTCACTTCTTTGTAAGCACATATACTCATGAATCACTCACCAGCCATGCTTTTGATATACTAATTCACAGAAATAATTAATATAAAATTAAGTCACTGGATTAAATTCCTTGTATAATTTGTCTACAATTCTCTCGCACAACTACACCTGAATGGATAAATGCCAAAGAAAGAGTTTACTTACCACAATCAAATGCAATCACAGGCTTCAATTTTATTTCTTCCTCCTGTACAAACACACATCCACACAAAACATGAGAAAAAAATAGTGAATACAAGGCAGTACTTCTGTTCATTGAATACAATACATTTCCTCTATAGATGATACAAGTTGCCAAAAAAATGGAGAAAATTATGGTTTGGGAGAATTATATTACTATAGGGAAAGAGAAAGAGAACAAAGAGACTATAGGTTATTTCTAGTTCACACACGAATTTTAGAATTTTAACTAGATTGAAGAGAGTATGGATAGACAATCCAAAACCCAACAGAAAACACAGGAAAGTGAAACATAAAACTCAACTCACAAGAGAACCTAGGCAACCAGTGCAATGTGTAAATAACATAAACCCAGCAAATTCTTAGGCACAAAGTTCTAATAGTCTTCAACCATTACCCAAAATGGCAGAAGCACCCTCAGGCCTCAACTTTCTAAATCTAGTCTCCAGTCCGCAACATGAGTCTCAAACTACCCAACAGAAGGTTATTTTAGTGAAACAGACATTATTCTGTAATGTGTGAGTGCAAGTAGAAGGCACAGACCCGCATAATTATCACATTGTCAATTTCAACAAAATAATTACTGCGAAAGTGAATGGCTGCAGTACTACTGGGAAAAAGAATTAAAATTGGAGCTAATCATATTAACGCTGGACTCCAAACTTTGGTCTACATGGATCTTGTAAAAGGTTTTCTAGTGAAACAGACATTACCCTGCAGGGTATGCTGTAGGTGTGTGTGTAATCAAAACTTTCAAAATTTAAACAAGAACTAGTAAAGGAGCAATGCCTTCATTAGATTTGTTAGGCAACAAAATAATCAGAATGAGAGCACCAGCCATACCTTGACTCTCAGCTTCTTAGCGCGTTTAGACACATGGCGTTGAGAAAGCTCCCTACTTTGTTGATCCTATTAACATTACAAATTCAATAAAAACATCAGCAATAAGTAGAAAAATGATTAGGCACATACACAAAGGATTAAGCCACGAAACATAGCCAATATAAAAGAGGGGTAAAATAAGTAAGCATGCATGGAGGGAGCAAAGGCCAATAACTAAAAAAATGTATACAATGTATTCCATCTTCTCATGTATCATTTAAGGTAATACACACTTTTTAAGAAAATGATTAGTTATGTTTACTTTTATTTATAATGAAATGACGTGCTAAGTGCTAAGACTAAAATACCCTAAGGAAAAAGTAAGAGTAAAACATTACGTTAATTGGAAAGGTTGAAATAAGTGAAAGAGGAGAAGTTAGGTGGATAGACTATTTAAATAAAGGAGGTATTGTCAGAAAATAATACTACCTTCAGCCCTTTTAATTAGAAACAAAAGGCCAAATCATCAAGACCAAGCTTAAATACTCTCTAAATAGACAACATAAACAAAGCTTAAATAACATTAGGCACTGTTAGGGCCAGGGCAGCAGAGGATGGGTCAAATGGGCTCAAGATTTGGAAGGTTTATTCCAGAAGGGGCAAAATGGGGAAACAAGGGTAATTCTTGAATAGAAAGTGGCATGGATGAGAGAGAGGAGTCGGATAACCGTTTTCCATTGTATAAGGAGTGGAGGTGTGGGTTGAGAGAGCTTCTTGGTGAATTAAGCAATTAGTTATGAGTAGGAGTCAATAGCTTCCTGTAGGAGCTTAGCTCTGGTCAGACTTGTGCTCTCTCTCCCTATCTGTAAACACTTCATTTGATCATAATAATAACAGCCCCTTTATTATTCATTCTCTGAGTTACTTTCTGTTATTGATTTAATGGTCATGACAGGCACCTAGATGATTATAACCCAAAGATTATAAAAATCCTGAATCCTAAATAAACAAAAGTCTAGGTAAAAACTAATTAATAAATGGTCTTGATAAAAGAAATGATCTTTATAACCCAAAGATTATAAAATTATTGAAAGTAAGGAAAGATATTAGTATCCTGACTAACACGATTTTCATTAAATCCCTATACTTATAATAATTAAAAATTATAATCTATTCTGCATAACAAATATTATCATTTTAATACACAGTAGTAAGAGACTAGCTTTGGTTGCATATCTGACTGTGGATAATAGAGCAGCAGTGGACTCCAAACAAGTGCTTGTGTGAAGCAAATCACGAAATGACCTTAGTCAAAGAAAATTGTGTGCCCACATTGGAAATTGTTCGTATATTAATTTTTGCATTAGACTATCAGTTAACTAAACAAAAGAAAGACGAAGCTAATTTTATACAAATGAATAGGGATTATTTTATTTCCAGAACGAGGGATTTATGACTAAAACAGGTACATAATTTCCATAAATTAGAGAAACACATACTGAAATGAATTACAACCAACCTGAACACCACAAAATTTTCTTAGATTAGAGTAAGTATCCTGTAAATAACTACAACTAACCTGTACAACAGAGAAAAGGCGAAAGGCTCGATCCTGGCCAGCTGATAGAATATGTCTTCCATTGGCATAAAACCTGTCATGTAATTTGCAGGTGTGATTTTCATTATGGCGCATGGCAAATTGGAAGTATGAAATTTATAACAACCATGTCATACAATGATGATACCAAAAAGAACGCTAAATAGCTCACATCATTCCTTTCAAACAAAAGTGCAGAAAGAGCTTTCATCCATACAAAGGTTGACAAATGGAAATGAACAACAGATGATGGTGTAGATAAGGTTTCCATAATAATTAGCATTACACAACAAAGTTTATCAAAAAAGTCTCCTTATATACTAAGACCTGGTGATTAATTATTACTTTATGCAGAAATAGTATTAATCCAAGGAGAGTTGAGAAGTGGAGAATGAAGAACAACAGGTCATGGAGTAGAAGAAGTTGTTTCCACTTTCCACAATAATTGGCATTACACAGAAGTTAATCAAAAATATATCTCCTAATAAACTACGACCTGGAAAATAATTATTACTTTATGCAGAGGGGAGGAGCACTATGCCCACTTCGAAAGCGCAGAAGGCGGGGGTCACCATCACTTGTGTCAAAAATCCACATCTGAGAGAAAAGAAAGGTTTCATATTCAGGCACTATACATTAGAAACACAAATTCACACCAAGCAAAAACAGACAGAACAACGAAAGTTTAAAAATATTATTTGGCAAAATATAAGTTCATTATGGAGGAAGCCAATAGCCACAGCCATTCGGTGAAGAGTAAATACTACTAACATAGCTCAAGTGACTATAGCCACTTTCGATTTTTACTGTTTAATATAAAGACGTTGACATTAAAGAAAATAATGTTATATTGTTAGTAATCATTATGATTTTGATTTTTGCAGACATCCAAACTTATCAGTTATCTTCAATTCAATTAACAAACAACTATTTTTCTTTTTTGTGTATTAAAACTTAAAAGTAAACAGAAAACAATAGTTAATACACCCAGAAAATTATATAGTGCAAACATAGGGCATGCATGCAGATGTGCATATTCTTCAAAAAAACTTACTTTAATAGAGTTGTCTGCTGATGCACTCATTAGCACTGGCTCATTAGCAAAAAAATGTAGTGAAGTTATTGCACCATCATGAGCCTCTCTTACAACTGAGTGGAGCCTTTTCTTTTCCAGATTCCATATGCTTATAACACCAGATGAACCTCCAGAAGCCAGAAGGGGCTGTCCATCTAAACCGGAAAAATAAATAAACCAATAAATGCCACAGAAAAACTCAAAGAGAAACAACTCTTCAATTTTAATTGTGATGTGTAATCTATTATTAGTGATAAAAGTCAACGGATCAGTTTCAATCAACATGAAAATTGTCAACCTCGGGGTTAATGGTGAACATAAGAAATTCAAGAGTGTGACTGATATTATTGTCAACTTCTCCAATAGAAAACATAAACCCAGTTCATTTGACTTGGAGACATCAAATGCATAAACAGTTAAAATTTGCCTCTCATCCAAATTTGCTTTAAGTTAGCAACCAGTGCTTTAAAGTAGTGAATTTAAATGTTTCCAAGTCCTACCAGTGCTGAAAGATAAAGCAGTCACAGAACCACGTGTGGAATGTGTAAATGAAACCAATTCTTCGTCATAACGGATGTTGTAAACATGAATCCTTCCATCAGTACAGCCAACTGCAACAACATCTAAAGCAGGTGACGAAAGACAACAGGTGATAGGTGAATCCCATCCCTTAAACTCAAATATTTTTTTCTTTGTGCTAACGTTCCAAAGCTGCATAAGGCCTTGCTCACTCCCAATAAGAACCTGTTTACATGTTTGTCAATCATAAAAGAGTGAACTTTCGTCTAACCAATACAATATCTATGAATCTTAGACAAGGAGAAAGATGTGTTCACCTTGTTAAGGTAAGTATCTGGATGCATAATACAAGTGGGACTAAATTTCGGATCTAGCATAATGTGGGCAAACGGAACAAGGTTGTCCTCGATTCCCTTGAATGCCCACAAGAACATGTTTCCCTCAACATCAAGACTGATAATATGTTCTCCAAACAAGAGTAGCAATTTAACCTTGGCATTATGGCTGGTCCAAGTTGCAACCTGAAAAGGTAACAAATGTTAAAATTCCCTAAATAAAAAGCTTCAAAAAGAACCAAAATAAAAAAACATAGGAACATGATGCACAGGACCTGATGCGCACGCTTGAAAACACCAATGGTGTTTCCGTATGCAGCAAAAGTATAATCGCGATAGGAAGCAAGAGCACCAATCTTCTTCGGAAGTTGAGGACCTTAATGGAAAATAGAATAACTCAGTGGAACTCAAAAAATTAAAAATAAATAAATACTAGTAATATAAAAAGCAGAGTGTTCATTACCAACGAGAGACAAAGTGAGCTTTGCACACTGCAGAAAGCAATTGGAAGTTAAATGAACAGAGCAAGAATAATAACAAATCAAATAAAGGAAAAAAGGAGGAGGTTGAGTGTTACGTTGAAAATCTGAAAAGCCTTTCCGACGCTCACAGTGATGAAAGTTTCGGTGCCGAGTCTCTGAACGGAGAAGGGGACGGTGCTGGTGATACATCCGATAGCTCTGTAAGGTTCAAAAATACCCATCCTCTTGAGGAGCTAAGGGATGAAGGCGCAGTGATGGAGCCGCAGTTAGGGCGGCGCTGCGGCGGGTGTGAGGCCGGAAGAGTGTTGAAGGTTGATGGTGTGAGGGTTTAGGGTTTTAGTGTTCTTTTTAACGAGAAACAATTTCTTTATTTTAAGACTAAAACAGTAAATAGAAAAAGAGGAAAGAAAAAAATTAAAAGTGGATAGAATGGTAAAAATGAGCGAACAATAAAATAAAAAATAAAATTGATTTGATTTGATTTTCAGCTTTTTATTTCTCTCAAAACAATAATATTTTATCACTGTTATTTTTATTTGATTTCTTACTCCAAAATCGCATGTGAAAATGACATAATTTAAAAAATATTTTTTCAATAAAAAAGAAAAACAATTATATATCTCTCTCTCTCTGTTTGGAAATAACTTCGTTGGTCAATTAATAAAGAAAAATTGCATCTGTCGTTGATAAATAATAATCTGAAGCAATCACACCGTAGGTGTTTCTCTCCTCTTTGATTATAACGCCGATGATCGGTCGTCGTCATCGTTCTACCTTTCCCACCATTTTACCTACTGCCTCCTGCTGAGACGGATAAGATTGAAATTATGAAAGATTCGGACTCCGAAGAAGCGATATGGAAAGAAATCGAAGTTTCAGAGAGGTATTCTTTTTTATGATTTAATAACTCAAATCATTGTTGTTTATTAGGGTATTTTTATTTTTATTGTTATTACTATTACTATTGCGCATTCATATCTCTTGTCTTGTTGTAGCTACCTTGTTTGCTCCATGTATGAACAAGCTGCATCACTAGCTTCCTCTATTTTGAAACGCTTGCGCCATGATTACCATCACATTGCAACTCAAGATATGCTTGAATCAATTTCCATGGTCCTCCTTCAGTCTTTCAATCAAATTGGCAGGCAGGAAACTCCCTTTTCCAATTCCCTTTTCCAATTTTCTCATAACTTAACGCCAACATATTTTATCATTTGAATCTATTGCCTGCTGCAGGACTTCAGAAATTCTTGATCAACTCCGACTCCATTTCGTTTCAGTAAAAGATATTCCCGCTCAAGTTCTTCTTACTGGGTATGCTCATTACTTAATTTCATTTATCTCTTCCAATTAATACTCATTTAACATGCACCTTATGTAATGTTTGTTCGGTTTCTTGTCATTTTTTTATTTTTAGTCTTCATAACAAATGGTCTTTCCTATTTTTTACATGCCTCATATAGCTTATTCACGATCCTGCATTATGTGCTTGTTTGCTTGCATGACCCTAGGATTTCTATGCTTGCAACTCCTTGCTACAAGGATACTACTGCAAATACCCTATTGGAAAAGTTACAAGATGTGATATGATTCATGTTTGTGTTTTTCTTATTTGGTTCAGAGCCTGTTTTCAAATAGCAGAAAGTTCTGCTTTGGGTGTTCGAGAATTTCTCGAGGAGTTTCTTGATGGATGGAGTCTTGGGGATGGACAATATGATGCTTTCATTGCAGAAGCAAATGTAGAACGTGGAAGTAGATTTCAAAGGCACGTTAGTCTTGAAATTGATGAATATTTGGAAGTTGTTGAGGTCTATGCCGTCACACTTCTTGCAACGATTCTAGAAGATGTAGATCTTGCAATTTCCTGGGTTGAAAATGCTCCATTGGCTGAGGAAAATCGACAGGTAAGGGTGCTCTCTGTCTCTGTAGCTACGTTTGTAAGTAATTCTACAGACAAGATTAAAGCTTTTTTTATCAGACATTTTCAACCGGAATTGGGAAACGAGTTATGGTAGGTTTTTATCAGACATTTTCAACCAGCTGACTTGCACTTTATAAAAAGTCTATAAGTGTGATTGTTTGATTGTCTAGAGTGGTTATTATTTATTATTTTCATAATTAAAACTTGATCCTAGCACATTGAACACACTGCAAATAACACCACAAGTAGTTTTGAAAATTTAAAAATTCCTCTTTTTGTAAATATCAGAATGTTTGTCCTAAGATGCAGGTTTCCCGTTCACTTACTAAAAATTGCTTTGTCACTGTATTGGTAGGGACTTCTGCGAAGGTTACACTCTATGCATTCTCTTAAAAGTACCAATTTGTCTCAAGTTTCCTCTCTGCAATCACCTACTAATAACAATGAAACTTATTCGTTGAAAGAACCACATGAGCGTGAAGGATCGCTTGAAGCCTTGAAAGGCAACCATGCCGACTATAAAATGTTTAGGTTCAAAGATGGTGTGTCAAAACTTTCTGAACAAATAGGCACATGTTTCTGGTGTTTCCGTTCTGTTAATTTGAAGTTTGGTAATGCTAAATTCGTCGTATCTAGTGGGAAGATTATGCTAGGTTGTTTGATCCTGTTCATCTGTTATGTTTTCAGAAGAAAGCAAGCTACGTTGAAACGGTAAATGACTTGAATTCTTGGCTCTCTAGTAGAACGTGTCTGTTATACATCTATTATCCAGTGTCCATATCCTCTCACTATAGTATAGAGTTGTGTATCAAAAGTAGCTTTGTTTAAATTAATCTTTATCTTTTCACTGTTTTGCTGATAGCTGTTCTTTTATGAAAAACTATAATTTTTTATTTTATTTTTGTAAATTTTTTTAGTATTTATTGAAGGCTAGTGGACTACTATCTTATATTCAACTTATCCTTATTTAATCTATATCAATAACTTGATTAATTTATGTATAATTTTTATGAACAATAAGGGGCTATTAGCGTGAAGTTAAACTTGAGTAGTGTTTTAGCACATACGTAGGACTGATAGACTGCTAGATTGTGAATGGGAGCTTGTGAGTTGTTCTTGTTGGGAGGCATGTTATAATGTATAATAGAGTAATACTTTTCTCTCTGCGCTTTCTTTACTGTAACGAAAACTTGTTGAATTGGTTAATTTGATTTGTAACTGCAAGATCAAAAGCAAGTTCAACAAGATTTGCTCTATCTCCTTCAAAGGGTTATGTTTTTCTGAATTGTCACTATTCATGGTTTAGGATTGTAAGAAGACAAGTGATTGCAGCAAAGAGGGCTTTAGTCGATTTGTGGCAACTTGCATTTTCGTATCAAGTTAATCCTTTGGCGGCTGTTGAACCACTCTCTGCTGCAACACGTCAAGGTCAGTGATGGAATTGTTGATCAAGCATGACCCTCAGGAGTATGTCATAAGTAATCCTCAGAATACCATCTTGATTATCCTTCTAGTTCCGGAAAAGCAATATGTATTGTTTAAGGAGGCACTTGCTTAAGCGGATCAACAAAGCCTTAATATTTATGTGCCTTGAATTCGTGTGAAAAGTTGCACATGATAAATTCATTATGCTATTATCTGTACAAGGAATGCTCAAGATTAGTGTTTCTGTCTTAAAAATAAATTGTAGCATAGATATCACAAATACGCTTGACAAATTGTTTTTAGAATAAAATATTTTGCTATGCATAGAAATGTAGTGTTCCGAACATTTGATTTTAGCATGGCTTAAGTTTGAGCTTTTTACGTTATTATTTTTATGTTATCTACAACGGTGTTCTATATATGAAGTAAATCAACTCACGATTGTTCATTGTAAGCTAAGCAGACTAGGGAGAAACTCCTAAAGAAAATGGTTGTGGTTTTTGGGATTTAGGAATCGTGATCCTTTTACTATATCATGGCACATAGTAGGCTGCTTTGTGATATGTTGTAAACCTTATACTTGGGTTTGGGGTAGTTTTGCTATTCACAACAAGTAAGGGGGGGCAAACTGAAATAACCGACTACTGTAACCAATAACAATTTTTTGCTTTGCACAAAGTTGTAGCCATATATAGCAACTTGTTTAGCTGTTTCGTTGATTTGTTTCTATAATTTCATTGGTTGGCGCTGAATTTACCCTATTTTTGAAACTTAGATGTGGAGTTATATCAAAACAGAAATATCAACGTACTTTATATATGAAAAAAGTAAAAAATTGAGTTAATGGAATCGAGTTATCATATAACAAACCAATGTTTGGTGACTCATATCATAATGGAAATTGGACTAACCATTTGCTCATATGTAAAACAATGAGGATCGCATTTGTTCATTTCGTATCACAACTGTTTTTGATGAGGTTGAAACCTTGTTCCTCGAGATTATAGAATCAATTTTTTATAAGGAAAAATTATACATGGAAGAAAGATATTTGAAATATTTTTACAACATGAACATTATCAAGTATTATTAAGTTATGAGTTATGTAAATAGTATTAATTACGAAAAAAAATACTAATAAATATTGTATTGAAATGATATTGTGAGATAGATAATGGTGTAGTGAGTGGGATTGTGAGGCTGGGCGTGCATTTCTGCTTCGTGATGAGGAAGACACAAACATGCATATTCTCTCTCTCTCTCTTTCATGAAACACAAAAGAAATAAATATAAATAATGAAATAAATAAAAAGGAGTGACTCGGTCAGCTGATTAATTAAGGTGGACCCCTCTCTCTATGGATCTCTGTTTGTGAATGAAAGAACTAAACAAACAACCTTAACTAACCAACCAACCTCTGTCGTGTACACGTGTATTCTATTTGCTATCATTAGCTCTCTTCCTTTCTCCTCCATCTCAAAATGCATCCAATATTTCCTACCATCTAAACCTATCTCTCTTACTATATGCATATGGCAGCCACACCACTATTCTTCACCACTTCTTTAACACCATTCTTCTTCTTCTTCTTTTCTTCTATTCTCATCATCAACATTGCATCTTCTATTTCGGACATAGATTCCCTCCTCAAATTGAAAAACTCTTTCCAAATCACCAACGAAGCATTTTCTTCATGGAACACATCCCTCCCTCCATGTAATGCTGATAATTCAAATTGGTCAGGTGTTCTCTGTTACAAAGGACATGTTTGGGGATTCAAACTTGAAAATATGAACCTTAAAGGAACCATTGACGTTGATTCCATCAAGCATTTACCTTATATCAGAACCATTAGTTTCATGAACAACAATTTTGATACAACATGGCCAGAACTAAACAAACTCCCTGGTCTTAAAACAATTTACTTATCCAATAATAAATTCTCCGGCGAGGTTCCGGCCGAAGCGTTTCAAGGGATGCAGTGGTTGAAGAAAATATATCTGTCCAATAATCAGTTGAGTGGTCCTATTCCAACTTCTCTTGCTTCCTTGCCTAGGCTGATTTCTTTGAGGTTGGATGGTAACAGATTCAGTGGTCCTATTCCTCAATTTCAACAAAAGTTTAAATCATTCAATGTAGCTAATAATCAATTGGAGGGTCAAATACCTTCTACTCTTAACAATATTCCAGCTTCATCTTTTTCGGGTAACACACTAAGAGTTTGTTTTATATGCTAGAAAAATATTTACTTTTAATAGCACAATAATTGATAAATTCTGTGCATGTTTTAGTTTTATCTGACGGATGAATAAGCTCTTCATTTAGAATGATATTTCTAGAGTCTTAACATCATATATGATGCTTGTAAGATTCCTATGTTAAGAGCATAATTCGTCAATGTAGAGACTAAATTATAATTTAGAGAAAGAGGGAATTAGAATTTAATTAATTAAATTATTACTGATATAAACATTCGTATGACTAGTTGGGAGAGAAACATGTTATGACATATTCAGGAATTGTTTTTAGCTTATTTCCATAAGTTTTCTCTAATAGTTTATGAAAACAGCTTGTACATTATATCAAAATAGTTTGACTTTTTGATGTTATTTATTGTTATAGGAATAGCTTATTCATAAGCACTTATAAACATTTAATAAAGATGTTTGTCTAAACTAGTTTAGTTCAAGTGTAAAAGATAGTTTAGCAGTAAATATAATGCAATTAATTGATACGAAATGATGGTCAGCGCAGGTAATGAAAAGCTATGTGGAGCCCCTTTAGGTGAATGTCCCTCGTCCAAAAAAAAATCATCATCATTAAGTACGAGTGGTGTTGTGGCTGTGGTTCTTGCTTGTCTTGCATTGCTTGTGATTGTTGCAGTAATATTATTTCTCCTTATTAAAAGAAGAAAAAAATCTAAACAAGAAGAGTTAGTAGGAGGAGGAGGAGGAGGAGTAGTTGGTGTTGGTGTTGGCAGCAGCAACAGCAGGGATAGTAACATTCAAAAGAAAGGAGGATCATCATCATTAAATAACAATTCAGATGATCAAGGTTCGATAAGATCACGAGAAAGCACCAATCACAGTAATAGAAAAGGAGACAGCATGAGGTTGTCCTTTGTGAGAGAAGAAGCATCAGGTCAGTTTGATTTGCAAGATCTGTTGAAAGCCTCTGCTGAGATATTGGGAAGTGGTATTCATAGTTCATCTTATAAGGCTGTTCTCTTGACTGGCCCCACTGTTGTTGTCAAAAGATTCAAACAGATGAACAATGTTGGTAGGGAAGAGTTTAGAGAACACATGCATAGACTAGGAAGGTTGAATCATCCAAATATCCTTCCTCTCTTATCTTACTACTACAAAAGAGATGAAAAGCTCTTGATTACTGACTTTGTTCCCAATGGCAGCTTGGCCGTTCGCCTTCATGGTAAGTATAAGAATATCTTTGTCTTAGTATAATGAGTTTTTATACCGTGAATCAATCATAACCATCAGATTATTAAAAAATCATCTTAAAGCCACACATACGATTGATTTAACACCCAACTGCATGCTTTAAGAGCTTCTGTTTTGCATCATGCATGCAACATAGATATCATGGACAAGATTATATTGTTAACATGGTTACATTTAATTTGTACAGGATACCAAGGTATAGGAGAGACAAGCCTTGATTGGCCAACAAGGTTGAAGATAGTGAAAGGTGTAGCAAATGGTATTGAATATCTTTACAAAGAGATGCCGAGGATGATTGCGCCTCATGGTCATCTTAAGTCCTCAAATGTTCTTCTAAGTGAGTCATTGGAGCCTGTCCTCGCTGACTATGGATTAGTACCTGTGATAAACCAAGATATTGCTCCTGAAATCATGGCTATATACAAATCCCCTGAGTATTTGCAGCAAGGCAGGATCACTAAGAAGACTGATGTGTGGAGTCTTGGAATACTGATTTTGGAAATAGTAACTGGAAAGTTCCCTTCTAATTTTGTACAACAAATTAAAGGAAGTGAGTTGAGTTTGGCCAATTGGGTTGATTCTATTGTTCCTGAAGAGTGGAGCAATGAGGTGTTTGATAAAGACATGGAGTTAGATAGAGACAGTGAAAGGGAGATTGTTAAGCTTTTGAAGATTGCATTGGTTTGTTGTGATATGGATGTGGACAAGAGATTTGATTTGCAAGAAGCTGTACAAAATATTCAAGAGGTAAAAGAAAGAGATCATATTAATATTAACAATGAAGATGATTTCTATTCTATTGATCATGCTGGTGAAGAAGCTTAATTACATGATGAAGTGATCATGAGTTTTGAAAAGATTTGTTTGTCATGCATGGTGGGAAGAAGTGAGTTTGTTGATGAATGAATATTGGTTGAATGAATGAAGGTTGCCAGCCATAAACATAACTTGGATTGGATACTTCTTGATCCACATAAAAAAACATATGCCATGGCATGAATAATGGAAAGCAATGTTTCATGCATCTCTGTCTGTTACATTACTGGATTTCAATGTTTTCATTATATAGTGTAATGAATGAATGAGGTGAGGTTATTGTGAGGGGAAAGAACAAGAGCTTAATGCCAATCATCATGAGATGAGATGTACTTGAGGAATTGAATCAATATACTTTTTTATTTGCTTTGCAATTGTCATTTCTATCTCTCTTAAGAGTACTTACTAGGTCTGAATTTTTTAGGTTGTATAAGCACAAAACACAACTATGTCCTTTGAGAAAAACGGACTAGTGCTCAAACCTATAACTATTAATAAGGGCTGCCTAATTAAACAAAAACTATTAATAAGTGATAAAGATTTTGGTGGCCACATTTTATTTTTCATTGTACTATTCTTGATTTTTCTCAAATTGCACAAGCAATAATTACCATTTAGAGGATTATGTAAGAACTATAAAAAGATAAATTACGACGTTATCTTTTTTTGGTGGTCAAATATCGAACATAATTAATTTTGTCAATGATAAGAGATAATTATTTATGTTATTTTTTTTGGAGTGATAATACGTTGCTATTAAATAAAGATGTGATTAAAATTTGATTGATTACTTCGGTGGATTCTTCACATTAATAATATATAATTAAAAAAAGAGATAATTTTTTTGTAACATATTATTTTTATAAAAGATATATTTACTCGTGGCTCAACTAGTTAATTAAATACTCTCTTTACGTAAGTTATTGTTTTTTCTTATGTTTTATTTTAGTGGAAGAAGTATTATTTAGATAGAAATTTTATTTAAATAAATTTCTTGTGTAAAAAATAAAATTTAAATAGAGATAAAATAATATTTGACACATGCACGAAGTTAATTTGTTATAAATATTACTCCATCCGACATAAAATAAGTTTTATATTTAAATATTTTACATAAATTAATGAAAGATGATGATAAATGAAATGAAGATTAAAAAAAGTATCAAATAACTTTTATTAACCATGAGTATATTTGAATTGTGATAAGTGCAATGTGGAAAATAATAAATTGAAAATATTGCAGTTAGTATTAATTAAAATTAGATAAAAAAACTAAAAATGAGAATATTTTGACAACGAATTGTTTACCGTTATGGTGAGATAGATAGATGAAAGTAGCATGTGATAATTAATATGGAATTGTAGACACCGAAAATGAAATGTACGTGGTGGAGCATACATGTAGAATATTAATAATATTCACTAAAATTAGAAGCTACCACAAACAAACACTTAGAAGTGACGCAGGAACACCTCCTTTCATGATATAATATTATTCGAACATTTAATAATATTTATAAATGATGGGGGTTACTTAAGTTCTCAATAACTTAAACTTGTTTGTAAAATTGAATTTGGGGAGAAGAAAGAAATAATAATAATAACACCCATCTAAGGGTGCAAGATTCGACTGAGAGAAAATGTCTCGGTCGAATATTGGCTCAGAGAAGAAACTGGGTGCAGGACGTGTTGTGGCTGTGGCTATTGAGAATAATAAAACAAGCCAACACGCAGCCAAATGGGCCGTTGAAAATCTTCTTCCCAAAGATCAATGCCTTTATCTTATTCATGTTAAACTAAGAACATCCAATGCTTCTGCACCATGTAATTTCTATTTCATTCTTCAACATTTTCATTATTGTAAAAAATTCATATATTAATTGTAATTCAATTTATCAATCATGCAGCGGGAAACTATGGGGATGGCAACGAAATCGTTATTGACGGCGAATCCAAAGATCTTTTTGATTCATTTCGTGTCTTCTGCAATAGAAAAAGTGTAAGCATATTCTTTATTTTCATTCATTCAATCAAATAATAATAATAATAATATACAGAATTGAAAATGATGATCTGGTGCCTAATGCAATGCAACAGATACAATGCAAAGAAGTGTTGTTGGAAGAGATGGATATATCAAAGGCATTAACAGAATGCATTTCATCTCATGCAATCGAGCTTCTTGTACTTGGGGCATCAACAAGGGGTGGCATTGTTAGGTATGTAACTAATATTCATTCATTCATTAAGGATACTTGATTACATTAATACTTATTATATACAATATAATGATTTGTGTCGTGATGAACATATATTCATGGCAGAAGATTTAGGACAACAGATGTTCCAACTTCTGTCTCTAAATCTGCACCACCATTCTGCACAGTATATATAATATCTAAAGGAAAAATCTCAAGTGTAAGATCTGCAACTGCTCCAATTCCAAAATCAGCAGCACCATCGCCATCACCGCCTCATGCTGCTGCTTACCAATTACCACAACAACAATATTCAAATCCATTAATGCCAACTCGTAGTCCTGATAGATTCTCTGACCCGCAAATCACACGTAACTACCCGCCACGACGTATGTTCATCACTCCCTCCCTTTAATTTTGCTAAACTAATATATTATATATCACAATACATAGTAGTTTAATTCTATGAATATGATGGATCAAAATATTACAGCTACATCAGAGAGGCATGCAGCATATGGTGGTATCCGGCAGCAGGGGCTGGATGATGAACAAGAAATGATGTAAGTAATCACAATTACTTCAAACATGATTCATGTTAGTCATAAATATTAACACTAATTCATTATTATATGTATATTCAGATCACCGTTCAATAGGAGAGGACACAAAGCATATGAGTCATCAATTCCTGATTCAGATATATCATTTGTCAGCAGTGGAAGGCCAAGTATTGATCGAATATTCCCTTCATTGTATAATGTCGATGATCTTGACAATAGTAGTAGTGGAATTCCCAGTAGGCTATCATTTGGCTCTGAATTTGATTCAAAAAGCAGCTTTGCTTCATCCTTTTCTGGTGGAGGTGGACAAAAATCAATTGACTTGTCCTCTCCTTTGGATAACTATTCATTCAGCTCCCAAGGCAGTGCTAACGCCTCGTCTTCATTACGGTTATCCGACGCCACGGTATATCTATTTATAAATCACTCACCTCTCATGCTGCATTCTTATTACATATATATGATCCTCAAAATCATCAATCATCATAAGTAAGTAATTCATGTTTATATATGATATAGGATGAAGTGGAAGCAGAGATGAGGAGGCTGAAGCTTGAACTGAAACAGACAATGGAAATGTACAGCTCAGCTTGCAAGGAAGCTCTCACAGCCAAACAGAAGGCAATTGAACTTCAACGTTGGAAATCAGAAGAAGAAAAGAAGTTAGAAGAAGCAAGAGAAGGTGAAGGAGCAGCAATGGCTATGGTAGAGATGGAACAAGAAAAGTGTAAAGCTGCACTCAAGGCAGCTGAAGCATCTCAGAGAATTGCAGTGTTGGAAGCGCAAAAAAGAATGAATGTCGAAAGAAAAAGCGAAATAGAAGCAAATCAGAGGAAGAAATCAGAAGATTCATATAATTCACACGGCACCACTGCAAGGTACAGAAGATACAGCATTGAGGAAATTGAAGACGCGACCAAACGATTTTCAGACGCACTCAAGATTGGTGAAGGAGGGTATGGTCCTGTTTTCAAGTGTGAACTTGATCATACACAGGTTGCTATCAAAGTGTTGAAATCAGATGCTGCTCAAGGAAGGGCACAATTTAACCAGGAAGTTGAAGTGTTGAGTTGTATTAGGCATCCAAACATGGTGCTTCTTTTAGGAGCATGTCCAGAATTTGGTTGCATAGTGTATGAATACATGGCTAATGGAAGTTTGGACGATTGTCTTTTCAGGAGAGGTAAGTCACCACCTCTTCCTTGGCAGTTGAGATTCCAAATTGCTGCTGAGATAGCCACCGGACTCCTTTTCCTTCACCAGGCTAAGCCAGAACCAATCGTACATCGTGACTTAAAGCCTGGAAACATTTTGCTCGACCGAAACTATGTGAGCAAGATAGGTGATGTTGGTTTGGCAAGGCTTGTTCCTCCTTCTGTTCAAGACACTGTCACTCAGTACCGCATGACATCAACTGCAGGAACTTTCTGTTACATTGATCCTGAGTACCAGCAAACTGGTATGCTTGGCATCAAATCTGATATTTACTCACTTGGAATCATGCTTTTACAATTGGTAACAGCCAAGCCACCAATGGGTTTGACTCATCATGTTGGAAGATCTATTGAGAAGGGAACTTTTGCTGAGATGCTTGATCCTGCTGTTCAGGATTGGCCTATTGAACACACCTTGCATTTCGCTAAACTTTCTCTTCAGTGTGCTGAAATGAGGAGAAAAGATAGACCTGATCTTGGTAAAGTTGTGTTGCCTGAGCTCAACAAACTCAGAATATTTGCTGATGAAAATATGCCTATGATGATGTATAGAGGTGGTGGTGCAGTATTTAATCCCAGAGGTAGTGGTAACTATTTCATCAATTCCACAGCTTCCTCAAATCAAGTGAGTCATTTATTCATTATTGATGCTTCCTTTTATATATAGAGATAATAATATCACATTGACAATATTAAATTAATATTGAATTATATATATGTTTTGCTTTGTTGTAGGACATTATGAATGAATCCAATTCTTTGTCTGGCATCTCTGGGGGATATGAAAGCCGTTCAAGCACATCATCGCTGGGGAGACTATAACGGGCAGAGTGCTTATATAGTTCAATTTAATGTTTTCCTTTTGTTGGTTTGACAACATCAAATGAGGCAGCCCCATACAAGTCAAGTTTAAGGTTACCTATCATGTATGCATATGCATTCATCTTTGAAGAATTCAAGTATCCAGCCAAAATTTGTAACCCTTGAATTGAATGTATATCAAAATTTTCAATATGAATACTAGTGTTATGAATTTTGTTTGTAAATGAATCCAAATTCCAACTCCACAACTCGAAGTGCAGAAGATCTCTCTTGGGCTTCACTTGATTTTTTCTTTGTTCATATACAAATTAATAGCCATGTGTTGACATAAATATCAAAGGATGTTTGAATTTTTTTATTTGCATTGCGAAATGACTTTCACATATCAAAACCAAATTACAATCTTCTGAACACGGTCCTAATTCCTACTACACAATTTGACCATAAAAATAGGCAACTGAACAAGCTCATGATACCCCTCCCTGGTTTCGAAATAAAGTTCAAGAATGAATGTTCCAAATTTAAACTATAAGTCTATAATGCAGTTTAACTGATGCGAAATTATTTTTTACTAGGAATACCAAGATATTGATGTTCTCAGTTAACTACATCTAGCGAACTCAAAAGACTAGGACAACTGGGCCAAGAGTGTATGATTAATATCAAATACTTTTCAACCCAAACTTACATATTCTACACATTGTTTTCCACACTTTTTTTGGCATGCTCAGATCATACCTCAAAATACATGCCAAGCTATATACCTTTTATCTCAAGAAGCAGTTCATTTTCAACACTCGGTTTACTAATCCAAAAGAATAACACATTTCTCTATTTGTAAGACAAATTACAGAGGAAGATGCAATCTTACACCCAAAAGCAACGCAAAAAAAGGGGGATAACGTGTTTTGATCAGGTCCTTTTGTTTTAACTTGTTAAACGATATTCTTCTATCTAGACTGCATCTTTATGGAGGGAACTCTGAGTTGCTTGCTTCTTTGCAGGACGGCTGACAGGGTCAGAATCATTGCATTGATCAGGAAGCACCAGTCTTCTCTCATTCGAATTAGTACCGTCTTCGGGACCTACCCAAGCTAGAGGACACACTGCATCACACATATCACCATGATAACATGGCACAAAAATCCTCAGTACCAACATTTCATTTAAAAAGAGGGTGCTACCATGCTAGATTAACATTTACTATTTGATTCATTATACGCCTATGAGAATGTTATGTCATTAGCTTAGCCGTGTAAAAATCATACTTACCATTGGAAAAAATACACGACAAATCACAAAATATAACACTTTTAGGGCTTAAAGATGAAGTATAAAATAACATAAAATGGATGTGCTGAAAACTAGAAGTGGAAACATGCAAGGGTGATAAAGATATATAAAGTAATAGACAAAATTCACTTTACCACCATAAAAATGTAATGCTTTTGAACCCTTAGGTATGATTTTGTTAAAAAAATTATGTACCTTGCTCAGGTTCGACAGATCTAGAAGGGCGCTTCCTCACATAGTTTTCTTGCAATGGTTTAGGTATTTGAAATGAGAACCGTGAAAGAGTCACACCATCTGTCATGTACTCTGGATGATCCATCAAGAACCTAAAGATACAAGCACCAAGAACAAAATATAAGAACGATCAACGACAATTTCTAATAATGATGACAATAATTCAATTAAGACAAGCTAACTTTCAAGGTCACATTTCAGAGATAGTAAAACAGAAGCAGCAGGAACATACTTCTGGACCTCTACCATTGAGCGCAATCTCTTGCCTGATGGTGCAACATAGTATCTGAAAAATTAAAAAATCAGAACACCGTCAAATTAGAACTTCCATGAGTGTAGACTTTCTAACCCAAAAAAATTGTAAAGAATGGGGAGCAGTGATCGTATCACTGTATAAGGCTATTTCTATAATAATGACAGATAAAAACAATGACCAATAATGAATCCATACATATCTGCAAATTTGCTGCTTCCTTCACCTCTGATTCGTAGGAGCCGCTGCCATCCATCTGGAGGCTGTGCAATGTTTGGCTTATCAATAGCCCAAATCCTACTGCCATCCTGAGAAATATCCTCTGGATCATCACAAGATACATCAGGTCGCCACTCACGAGCTTTTTGACAAACAAAAGGATGTTGAAGGATATATTCACGTATTTCTTCATATTTTTCCTTTGTTGGAATCAGCCTCCATTTAAAACAGGAAGCACATTGAACAGTGAAAGCACCAACTGCTGGCAAAACTCTAGAAGATGAACTTGAAGGTTTGTTTCGTGGGCGCACCGGAGGTTTACATCGAAGAGGATCAGGGGTAAGTTCAATTGGGTTGCCTCCATTTGTCACATCGTCATAAAGGACTAATTGCTTAGATGCATCATCATTAGACAGGTTACTTTCATCATCTGAAGACGAAGAAACATATATTGGTTCCGGAAGACTTCTGTGCTGATTATTGGGAAAACTTGAGGCTGCTAGGTCCTTGACTTGATTCTTGGGTGTAAGTGAAAACTTACCACGATGCATTTGGTTTTCCTAGAAGTCGAGCACCTGATACATTCAAAAAACTGATAAAAGAAATAATAAAAAATAAACCTAAATTCAAGAAACTGAAACCAGATCATGCGGCTTGGTCTTTTTTGGGGCCGTACCCACAATGTAACTTGCATGTTGCAATTCAGCAATATTCATGATTCATGCGAATTGGGATTCATGTTGCAATTCAGGTCCAAAAGAGATTCATGATTCGATCTGTATGGATTGCATTTGATATTGTTTTTAATCAAGATATGTGTCACATGAATCATGTGGTAGTAATAACATTCAGCATCACAAGATTCACAACCTCTACAAAAGGCAGATGGATAGTTTAAGACATAGGTTAGGAAACTTATTTTGGTCCTTACAAATTGGGTGGCAAACTTGGAAACAATCTAAAAAGCTAGCACAAACGCAAACAAGGTTTTACATAACAGAGCAAAAATTGCCAAAATTTAAACTGCTTCGGAATGTATATCTAATCCTCTCAGAATGCAAATTTAATTTGACAAGAAAGAGAACAGAAAGTCAGAAACTGTCTATAATAACATGACCAGATATAGAAAGTTAAAAAGGACCTAGATTCACCTATTCTGATTTAATTCAAACCCAGCTCTAAGCATAAGAGAACCAAGCAACTAAATTAGAAATCTGACATAGTAAAATCCATAGCTCAAAAGGTATAACATAGATAAATGACACAAGAAAATATCCAACTTGTGGTTTGGTTCTAGTTAAACCCTTTAGTTTTTATAATGAGTTAAAGGCTTGGTCGTGAATAAATATTTGATGTTATTGCTATTTTCCCCTTAACACATAGCAACAACAACTAACCCCATTTCAACCAAACAAAGATCAACAATAAATTTGCCTTGGATATATCAAGGACACTTCCTCATTCATTAGCTTATGCATCTCAAATTTTAAAATGCTCACACATTTAAGTTACCCATAAAACACCTATAAGATTACAAAAATTTAATGTAAGTAAACTTATACTACTAGTAATAATTAAAACATCTCAAAATAAAGTAAAAACTAATCAAAATCTGACCCTAGCGATAATCCAATGCATCAAGGTTGAAAAACAGAAACAATGTAGGGTAGGAGATACCAATCAAACCTTGACATTCAAAATATACCTAGTAAGAGGGAGGTGGAAAAACACAGCCTCTGCTAAAGTTAAGATCGTGTTGCGTAAACCTGTGGCAAAAAAAAAAAAAAGAGATCAGAAAATATTATTATGAAGATAAGATCAAATAAATTGCAGAGATTAAATTCAAAAAACATAATGGAAGGGTGAAATCTATGATCTAAAAGCAGAAACAAAAATAGAAAAGAGGGATCGAGAGAACCTTTGAAGAAGAGAAAGCAAGGAAGCACGTTTGACAAAGATTTATGAGAGAGAGTTTGCAACGATTTGTTACTTTACCTCGTAAAACCAACGAAACTTTCTATTCCATTGCACTTATAATCTATACTACTACTAAAACTAAATATTAAATTAAATTAAATATATACTATATTATTATAAATTAAATTAAAATAAATATATACTACATTTACATTATTATAAATAAAATAAAATTATATTATATTACATTTAAAAAAGATACAATATAGTATTATTGATAATTTTGTATATTGTAACGTATATATAACTATCAAGTAAGAAAAAGAACTACCAATAATGTACTTAAAAAGATGGAAGTAATAATAATCTACACTTATTTTAGAACTAATGGAGTAGTATTAGTGATCATTCCTTCTTATAACATTTGAGAGTTAAACACTTATTTTTGTACCAAAAGTTAATTTATTTTTCAAAATAAAGGTATAATTAAATATTTTTATTCAATATTTCCTTAAATTAATTACACCATATATATATACATTAGTTATATTTACTGTTACAAATTTTACATTGAAATGAGACAATTCAATTAAAGTCACATCAATCATAAAAAAATTGGTAAAAGTGGTTGAAACTAGTAATGATTAATAAATACTATTCTCTATATTTTTAAATTAATTATCATGTTAGTAAATATTTATTTTAAAATAGTTATGATTTTAATATTTAGAGGATAACTTGGTTATTTTTCTATTTATTTTTTTAAACAAAAACAAAATTTCATTATACCTAGATGCTAACTGATATACGAAAATGATTTTTTTAGGAATGTTACTATGTGTTTGTTTTTTTTTTTTAACAAATAAATAAATTTTAAATTAATAAATAAATAAAATTATTATAATAATAAACTATTGAGAAAAAATACATTAAAGTTAATACAATAAATATATGTGTTAAAAGAAAATAACTAAACAACTTCTACTTATTTTGCAATTTATTGCAAATAAATTAATAACTCTATCATTATTTGTTAACAATTCTCCTTCTACTTTGCAGTATATTTTTATAAACAACTTCCTCAGTTTGAAGCCCAACTTTTGTTAAACAACTTCTTCCTATCTCCTCCTATTCTGCAGTATATTTTGTAAAACATCTTCCTCAGCCTGTAGCCCCTACTTTGTTAAACAACTTATTTATATGGTAACAAAATAGAATGAAATTATTAAATTTATTATTTCATAGATCACATTTTAAAGATTCGACCCTACAAATTTTTTATTATTTTTTAATTTGTTAAAAAATAAATCAATAAAACAATAGACGGTTGTATCTTATAATAAAAAATTTCAATTCAATATCTAGAAAAAAATTCAACAAAATACATAATTGTTATAAAAAAATGATATTTGATAAATTAGTTTAAAAGTAAGATATTTTAGAATTTTTATTTTTCAAAAAGATAAAATAATAAAAAAAATCCCAATATCCCTATGCATTATACTCCAACTCCTATTCCTAATAAAACTACTCATTTTACTTATA